>MNPL01019366.1:980-23063 GCA_002081605.1 Tropilaelaps mercedesae
TTCTAAAATTTGGATTTTTGCTGTTTGACGCCGGCTAGACCACCTCAAGTATGTCTCCGGTCCACCGTCAGGGTAACGATAGTAATATTAACAACAATAATGAAGTAATAATTATAGTGTTAATGCTGTTTCTTTCACTTGGCTCGCCCTGCCCCTCAGGACGATGAAGCGGGGAGCCGTTTAATTGTCTCCCTCGCGTATACGCCCACTCAAACATATGAATGCTCACAATAAGGTGGAACGGGGACGCTGTGTACATGTCCAGCTTATCTCAATGGTTTCGAAATGATGGCCCGGAAGCCATGTCAGGACAAAGACGCTGCCTCCGGAATGGATCAATTCGCAGTTATGGACTAGCGAAATGTTTAACGAGAAAAATATATTAGAAGGGGGACTGAAGGTCAAGTAAAACTGAAGAAACGAGAGCGCTCTTCTTGGACGATTTTGTTTTTCGATTTGAAGTAATAATAACAATAATAATAATTATAATGATGATAGATGACAATATTGATAATGATGATGTAGTCTCCGCCGCATCCGGTAGTTGTTATATTTGATTGTGTTTTCTAAGAACGAAGAATCAAAGGATCTAATAATAAACTTATGTCTGATTGTCAACGATCGTGAAGAACGTGCATTTTCATTTACTAGTCGATCATAATCGAAGTGATGGGGATGGTAAAGCAGTGAGTGTAGCCATTGATGAGAACTACAATTAAATAGATCGCAGATTCTTAAATAGAGCTTAAGAAAGAAAGGGAAATAAAGAGACAGAGGTGAGGATATATTTAATAGTTCAAGGAATTGGAAAGCCTTTAGCTCAAGTAAGAGTATTCAGCGTTCACACGCCTTTTAGATCCTGATCCGCCTAGCGGCTGGTTACATAAGCAGCTGTTGAGTAGGTGAGCTGAGGCAAGATAAATATATCTGCGTGCAATGCCGAGTCCAAAGCGCAGCCATCAACTCCAGAACTTCCCGCAAACCCTTCCGTTTCAAGCACCCACACCGGCTTATAATAACCCACACACATGCACCTCATTCTTTTGTTCTTCCGCCACTACCACCACTATGATCACATTCTCCTCGTTCACCGCATATACTGCAGTTTCTTCTTCATCATTTTCTTTCCTCTATTCCTTTACTGCACTCTTGCGCTGTCGCTTGTGAAACCTGGCCGGTTATCGGCTCACACTTATGGCTCTCTAACTCAGGATACCAATCACAACATTGTGCCATGTTCCCAACGTTATACACCCGTCCGACCATACACCGCCTCTTGTACCCTTTGCACATTGCAAAATCCTCACATCAGCTAGTTCTGCAGCCCCAATTACCCCTCACTTTCTTCCGTGCCGGTGCTCAGGAACGACTCGATCCGTGGTGGCGGCGGATATCGTGCCCTACCCTACTCTGACTACTATTGGTGGCAGTGTGCACTCTCTATCTGCCTTCTGGGCTAGATCGTCATCCAGTTAACAATCGAGTTCGAGATCTTTCGCAATCCATCGTCGACCTAGAGGACAAAACTGGTTTGTCTCGCCCACTCACTCACTCGTTCACGGCACCTCCTCGAGAGCTCGGGCAGTCTAAATGACAGTTGTCGTAGTTACTAACAAATGTCGAGGCTGTTCTGTCTCTGTACATTTCTCTGTCGCTCCGCTTCGCTCCTCTTTCGTCGACGATGTCCTCGCGCCAGCCAGCCTGCTTCCTTCACCTGTGTATTTAACTGCCAATGCGTGTGTGTGTAACCGTGTTCCACCCAGTTCGTATGGCTGGGAAGGACGCTCGGGGTGCGACAACTACTTGCACAGCCGGGCTTGTCCGGTCCTTCTACTCTACCCAATAGTATCGACCCATTCACATAAGAGGAGGGTAATGCGGCGAGAAGGGTGCGTTACGAAGGCCGAAGTGATGGGGACAAACCGCAAAAGTCGTAACACAATTAGAGATTGTACTCTAGAGAACCAGGGATTGTGACCAGGGCCACTCACACATGCACACACACACTCGCATACATACAGATGATTTTAGGAGCGAACCACGAACAGGATTGTGGCCCTGTATGGACGAGGGGGACGCTGTAAGAAGGCTGTTTGGAGACGCAAGAAGTTATTAACTCAGGGGTTGCACGATTGGTTGGCTATGATCGTGCAATTACGGGAACGACCGAAAACAATATAAAAGTGTGGATTTGTCTATGTCAAGGAGGGAAATATAGGCGGATAGAGATACACGGTAGCCGAGCAAGCCGCGTCCCACAGGTCTGGTACATATATACGTGCATACATACAGAGTAACAGCTCTTTCGCCGGATGGTAGCTGAAGAGGCAAAATCTTGCTTTGAAGTGGTGTTACTAGTCCGTCAGTGCGGTTGTTACTAACGGGTTAGCCAACCGCACTCGTTACCTAAGCTTAACGGTTGCCTTTTTGACACAAATTGCACGCTGCTTAATCCTACGATTAGATTTATCACAAGTGTCACGGTCCTCAGGTCTCTGTAGTGTTTCGTCACAATTTTAGGCTTGAAAACCTAAGTTTTAACCCTTGGCGGTCGTCGCTGCTTGCAGGCGTCTTTCGTATAAGTCGTCTTAGTAAAGGTAGCGACATCATCGTACTTAATTATCTTCGAAAGATAATGCGGCCAAACATTAGAAAGTGTGCCACCTCGTTGGCCGGCATACTTTCTTGAAAATGAACTAAAGCTGAGTAAAGCTATAAGCAGAACGGGCGTGTCGGTTAGCCTTTGAAATGCGTTTATCTGGCCTTGTTCCGCAAGATCTATACTTACTGCCAGCCATGCTTCCAGCGTTGAAATGTTGCTACCGAGAGGTTCAATCACCAACCTTTTCCTTCACTTAGATTTGACACCCCTGCCCATATGGTGCCATTCACAACATTTAGAGAAACTACGCTAAGAGGATTCGGCACTGTACATGCGTAAAGTAATTGCTCCTAGTTCAATGCTGCTCAAATCTATATTATGTTATAATATGTTATTCAAAACCAGAACAAATTATCTAACATGATTCTTGCGCAATATAAAAGCATACATTTGAGCAGTTAGCGCAATTGATACCTCAAAATAGTGCATTTCAAAATAGAGTGCTCCAACATCATACCGGATTGCAAACAGCATTCTACTTTATGAGGTGTGCGAACAATATGTAGTTCGTAACAAAGACTAGCTTTCGTCGGCTCACAGCGTGCCCATTTGTGACTGAAATCTGACCAGCAGGTAGAAAGGAAACTAAGATAAACGAGAGCTCTTGAGAGCAGCAAAGGCCGAAGAGGATTGTGGTTCTCTCTACGGTGGTATTGGTCGAGCCTATACGGTTGAATAGCGGCGAGAAAATTTACTCCCCTGAGGGAACAGGTGTCACAGGAGTAGTAGTATAACATGAGATATTTTAACCCGCCATCAAAGGTGATCGCGTAACACTTTTCTCTCTGTCTATATATGCCCGAAAGACAAGTGATTCTTCATTAAACTAAATCTTTTTATATCTAGATACTCTTCAAATACGAAGCTATGCTTTATGGAAGCTACTGTATTAAACAAAACGAACGCATGCAATTACTACTTATTCCTTTGTTTATTCCATTCAATTAATCCGATGTGAGAAACCATTATGTGCCTATAAATGTATGCATTTGAAAAGACGCACTCGTGATTTGTTGTTGACGCCGGGAGATTTCAGTCGGAATAGAAAACCAGTTCTTCGTACTTGTGCCAACCTAGCATGTATGTCATATTCGGCACGACGAATATACAACACAACTCCGATTAAATACATGAGGAAATTGAATAGGACTCTTGATTTAAATGGTCAGCTCGTCATATCTACGGTCTGTTTTCCATCGACCTGGTTTAATTATTTTGTAAACGCTAGTGATTGAATCTAGGAAAAATAAAAAATCTTTGCAGATCGGCATTTTTTCATTTGATGCAACAACGATACTATTTCTTAGTTTTGGCTTTACGGAATTGCATAATAGATGAGGTCCCTCGTCATTCCTTAGGCCGTTTCTTGTTGCTAATATTTGCGGCGCTCACAATATACGACCAAGTGGTGCAACGGATCTTCTCTAACGCAGAAAAACCGTCAAGATGCTCAATGAAAAGATCACATTAGTGGCATTATACTAATTACGTATTGGGTTGATTTGTGGAATTACTCAGGATTTATGTCCAGATGAGTGCCCTATAAAAGGGCTGAACAGCTTCAGTGTGATCGGCGCATTGCACTTCTCGACCTCATTTGATATCCACCACCACAACAGCCCACATCATCATCATCATCATCGCCATCATCATCATACTGACACATCTCGGCATAGTCTCGACATAATAATTTGTCGTCTCTCGTAAGCGCCAATTCGGTGCATCCCCATCATGCCCCATTTTCATTACAACTGTCAAACACTGATTTGAGCTGGCGGCAGCAGAGTCACCAGATAAATTCTAGATAACAGCCACAATAACTGGGACGAGTAGATACACAGCTTTTTCTCTCTGCCTCTCTATCTATAGGGAATGGAGCGTGGTGTACGTTCGAGGGGGCTTTTTCTTTACATATCTCCACTTCATTATTGTGAGTCTCAGTCAGTTTCACATCATAGGCAGGTAGGTAACCTTATCACCTCCTGCCCGGCATGCCCGCTGTGCTGCCCTCTTACCTAAACACACACACACACACACAAAATTCCCTTCCTATCAGGTTCCCGTTCTTCGCTGGCTCTGACGGCCCCTCTCTAGACAGTGCAAGATGCTAGTTCATGGTAAGCTGTCATTTATATTACTCGCCACTGCGCCAACGAATCTCGCGTGGAGGGCACGCCGTTGGTGACGGTCATGCCGAGAGGAAAAGGCTGAGTGGCTTTGGTATGGTCTTGCGCTGCGTACCGTCTTTCTCCCTATTCCGCGCAACTCAGTCATTTCGCCTACCACTGCTATTCCATCCAGATTGCGACGACCTCTTAGCTCTTCACTGCATCTCTTTTTCTTCCTCTCCCGCACTATTCTGTTTCGAAAAAAGCGAGAGAAAAGTGAGAGAGAGATGCCTATGTGCAGTCGGCAGTAGTGTCACAGTACGGCTGCACGCTTTAGTTGGTCGAGCGATCGGGCTGTTCTGATACTGTGGTTTGCAGCCTCATCGCTTTCGTCGTCTTTTAAAATTCGCAAAAACACAGCCGCACTTTATCCTCCTGCTCCCTCCTTAGCCTTCTCTTCTCCATCCTTTAGTTGGGACTACCCATAGCACACCTTGCTTGCCTCGTTGCCGTTAGCGGTCTGCGCGCAGACCACAGGCCCGTTCCGCGATCCCTAAGGGTGATATCCCCAGGGACCCGTAGCAGGTTCACTAACTCCTCTAATGCCACTCTCTAGGGTGGGTTTATTTTTGGGGCGAAAGTAAGTATTGTGTCTATCTGATGGCTGCCATCAAGCGAGGGTAGTGGGATGTTCCCGATAGAATAATGGTCTTAGCCAGTTCGGCTTCTACTTCCACTGCATTCACACGTCCTTATGGACGGTCTAGGACCTTCCGATTTACCGCGCCGAAACGGCGGACACTTAAAGAGCGAGGTGAGTAGGTGAGGTGATCCCACCTCACTTAAGAGCCTTCGTGTGCGCCTTCTTTCTTGGCACAGATATACAGCGCTGACGGCCTGTGCCGAAAACCATTTTCTTGAGACGAAAAAAAAGACCTAGGAGTGAAAGGGCTCGGCCGCTCTCGCAATAGATACGTTTGCTAAAAGTGGTCAACAGTGTCTGGTGATCGTGGTGTTTCTGGACTTCCTAAACGCACACGGGCGTCTATACACACACGAGCATAGCCAGCGGTATCCACTAGCCAAGAAATAGGCAAGCGCAAAAACCACTACATTTAGCTACAAGGCACCAGGCCCCCCGACACTGTCCTTTCATACAATGAAGATGACGACGAACGGCGAAATTAATGAATTACCTATATGAATATAGGTACGCGACGTTTGTGGACGGTGCCGACAGCGGGGACACCGCTGCTACTCTAACACCGGTATGGAGCCCTATGAAACGGCACGCCAGAGCGCTATTATTAAGAGGCCAACCGACATAGAGGGAGAAAGATAGGATAAAGAGTGATCAGTGGGCTACAATAAATATATTTACGATACCGCAGTGGACATCGCCGACGGAAGGTCTGGTCTGTTTGTTGGCCGAGAAAGACAGTCTAATAGAACGGCAGAAAAGGACGCCCCGTTTGAGGAGCGCCACCGCATGGGGTGAGATAGACACAGATATCACCTACAACTGGCAATAAAATGTTAATATTGATAGATTACCTATAAAGGTACGAGGCGTGCATATTGTAGTGAACCGATCGCCTGCTTGGACAAAAGTATAAACAAAGCGTGCCTCGCTAAAAAAGAGTTGTCTCTTTGTTTTTTTTATTTTTGCTGGTGATAGCGCTCAATCTATATTGCTATTATTACTCTTGTTATCATTGACACTGATTATCACTGGTATTATTGGTCTGACTACAAGCGGCATCGTACCATGGGTACCTTTAGTGTCGCGTATTTTCCAGTAGTATCGCAGATCCACAAGGTTACTTGCTCGTGCTTACTCAGCAATCCGTCTCCCTACGCTTAATCTAATTATCCAGTGTCCTACTTTTTTCTATTTTCAGATTCGTTTGAGCACATCGCTCACAATTATCCTCAAGGTTTTGACTCCTTACTCCATTAAACGAAACGCATTTATCTTCAACCGGCAAATTGTAATCCGTTAATGATTTGACCCGTTAAGAACTATACTAGATTTCATTGATGGTCGTATAAAATGTTATGTCCACGAATCATTTACATACCGCATTGCGTTTATACAACCTATTGATGTAGTTTGCTGGCAATCCGAAGCCGCTCACCACCTACGTTACGTCGGTACGATCGATTATATGCAAAACACAACACGTTTGTGCACTTTCACTTTGAAAGTGTCATTCTGCAAAGCAGAACTCAGTAGTATTTGTTTTAGAGCTAACCATCAACCAACACTTGACGTCCACGGTTTGCATTATTTCGCAAGATGGACTATCTTATAAATATAAATGTGCAACAGCGGAGATCGAACGTGTGCACCTACGATGTGCTCCGGTCACAAAGTGCGCGCGAACGCGCCAAACCACCGAGGTCGACAGAAATCAGTAGGTGTAGGTGTGCTCAAATGATATTTTTGGATCGGCTTCTGAAAAGAAACGCTCTGCCTTGTAATAATATATTAACTAAATCACCGAGTGGTACAGGTCTGATTGTTAACATCAGCTTGTGTGCCGTTTTACGTTTTAAGGATTGGTGCTGAAACACTCTGAATGACGCAGCTATCGCTACTTTATGTGGTGTGAAGCCTTGATGTGATAAAGTTTTAACTAGATTCTAATACCATTACCAGAGAATTTTACATAAGTAAATATATGTATAACAGTCTCGTGGCAGCCAAGTTTTTACCTGTCACACAATTTGATATCCTTAACTGAAATGATAATATATTGAACCTATGGAGTGTGTGCAGTTTTAATTAATTTGATGTTTCTGTTTAACAAAACATTCGAAAACATCTCCGTCAAAAAAATATCGAAACGCTGTATTTGTCTAGTAACATTCTTTTGTGAGGCAACTCGAAAGAATATGGCTTTTAGCTCTTTGGTTAGCTAGAGAAGACCTTTGCTCAAACTAAATTCTAAAGGGTATAAGTATTCAGTAGTCTACGAGGCAGGCATCTAGTTGATACTCGTGAAACTCGAGTTGGTCGTGTGGTTTGGTCGGCGTCCATTTTGTTAAAAGGTGAGTTCTCACAAACCTACTGTCTGCGCCGTCAGATGACACCCCTTTCGGTTGGCTAAAATTTGAAGTAGCCCACCACGAGGAAATTTCTTTAAGAATTGGTTTAGTATTCATGCTCCACCGAAACAAAGCCAAGGGAAGGACTCTTTTGGTACGGGCGGAAATGTAATGACTCGTCGCTTTTGTTGTGCAGCTAATATTGAAGTTCAGAGAATTCAAATTGGTTTCATCCCGGAAAGCCGGAGAAGATTCATCTAGGCGTCGTTTTTTATGCAGCTTTTTTCTCACCTGAACCACTGTTCGTGAACACTGCTTGTTCTTTGACATGGAGTGTGGATGAACGTATTAGTCAAAACCGGGAGACGATTACCCAAAATCCAGGTTTATCAAAACCTATTCATCGCAGTAGAGTTGTTATTATGACTTTGGCTGCCTCACGTTGGTTGGCATCGTTAGGTTTCTACGATCGATTAAACGACTCAAAGGTCAACCAACAATGTTAATGGCACTCTAAAAGGTTGGCTGCAAACACACTAACATCGTTAGGATGCTGGTGAATGTTCAATTTGCCTAGAGATAGTATCATTTGGGCCGTTGGCAGTTTGTTCGAAACGGAGACCAAAGAAGCTGGCCTCCGAACTTAAGACTAAAACAAAATTCGATTAATGCGACTATGCGACTGTGCCCCGGCGTTCTACTTTTTGTGTATACCTTATCTTATCATAATGTTCTTCTTGCTGTTTTTAAATATATTCACAGAAATTTATTGTCATCGATACATAACAGTACTATAATAAACTCTAATAACAGTCCGCACATGCGTAGGCGGCTGGTGAATTTGTTTGACCAAGTAAATTGACAAACGTGTAAGCACGATGATATTACTTGGTGGCCAAGTCAGAATACACCAGAGCATATGACATTCTCTTAAACATGTCGGTCTTTGTTCTTAATAGTTGGAAAACTATTCTAATCAACGGACCCGTAATTCTTCATTTCAGATTTATTAATTCTTGAAATGATTTGTAACCGACTGAGTTCTAGCCCTCGTATCACTCTGGCAGTTTTAACAGTGTCGAACTCTATATTACGACGTATATAACGGCGTCTGAGCGACAATAATGGGAGAATGCCTTCGCGTATTATTATAGCGGTTCTAATGAAGAAGAGGGTAAGAATCGTACTCTAAGGAGACACAGGCCGAACAACTGTGCCGGGATTGTTGCCTGTCTCACAACAAGACCTGCCTCGGTCAACAGCTCTTGATTCCTCTATCGCGTGCATTCAGCGAAGTTGTCTTTGGGCTGCTTCGTATTGGAATTGTTAGATGCGCTCTAGCTTTCCTGGTGGCTCCAGCCTTTGTCTATGTACGCGTACGCGCTTCGGTCAGTGTTTGACAAATGGTAATATTGATCCACTCACCGGTGTCTTACAAATTGTTTTAATTGTTAGTCTTCAATGCACCTGGCTATACGAGCTTTAGTGGTTATTTTGGCTCCTTTGTTGCTGTCAGCGTCAAGAATGCAAATTGTGAAGGTGCGGCATGAATTTCTTAAAAGGTACACCCAGCGTACGTTTCTGCTGTGAACCCTCATTAACCCACGGCTAAACAGAAATATATATGTACGCAGTTGCCACAGACACACACACAAAGACGCATAATGTAGACCCGACATCGTTTTAAGACTGCACTCAGCAGCTGATCGAATTTCTTTAACGGATAACGGATAAATTGTTAAAATTTAATTCAACGATGGATTTACTGAGCCGACAGACATGACAGAGGACAATATATGATTGGTACAATATGAGATCTTGATTAAAGTGTATAAGGCATCACAGAACTCAAAATCTAAGAAACCATAAAAACGACAGTTTTTTATTCGTCTTGTATGTTTCGTATTAGAAAACTAACGTAATTAGGCTTAACTCAAAAACATTAACTTTTTCAGAATATCTATACTGCTTGAAAAATTTCACACATATAAAACCTAATCTTATTGATATACGCTTCATCTTGTTCTCGAATGCCCTAATCACCAACAGACAATCACATCATTATCGTGCAGTAAAGAATCTAATGCGAGTGCTTTCAACATATTTTTACTACATCAATGTTCTCAAACATTCAACCGGACACCAGGTATATTTCGGCCAAAATTCAGTTACGCTAACTTTTTAAGAAATCACAAATTGATAGAGAAGTGATATAGTTAGAACGCACCATGTTTTAGATAGAACAATATTCTTGATATATTTTATGCTATTCCGTATGCCGTTAAATATTCAAACCTCATTTCTACATCAAAACAATATTCTTATCCTTAAATACTGTTTCATGTTGCATTTTGGCAAACATTGATCACAGCGATTAAGATAGACGACTAGGACAGGAACCACTGATATGAGTATCTTCTTCGAAGTCCTCAGGGATCGAATCTAAATTTATCCCAATTTGTTCATCCTTAGCCATAGAAATTTCGCAAGCAACAAGTGCTAGTATATCACCGCCTCAACAATAACTACAACTACAACATCGTGTGTGTTTGCTTCTCCTCATACGTAGCATAATAAGAGTGGACCGCCACTCGGGCATAAGAAGCCCTTCGGGGCGGCGCTGGCGTTTTCCTCCAGCGTCTAATGCCATTAGCAGCTGGTCCTTCACAACTGAACGGATAGCGCAAGTAACTCCTTATACACGGGGGAAGGCGTGCAGAGGGTTACGGCCGAGGAGACGGCAGACTTTGCTTAGCTTGCGCCCGAAGCGAACACAGAAGTTCAGGCACGTCGCAAACCCCCCGAGCAACGGAACGGAGGCAAGGGTTAATAATGCGCCAGGGAAACGGACGGGTACAGGTATATTCCCCCATCACCCTAACAACCCCTCTGGAAGAGGGCGTTGGTACACCACCTTCAATGCTTAGCCACATTCAATGCTTCGAAGAGGACGCGGTGGATCTATAGTTCGGATAAACCAACCAACTTATTTTATGGGTCACAGACAGCGCCCAAATAAGTACTCACAAAATGCATTTTTTTTTGGTAATGGTTTTTATTTTGTGTGACTTTAGGATTATAAAGAAGTGCTAAACGCTACTAGGCGATTTACACCTGAGAAAAATATTGGAATTAATCAATGAAGTTCTTATTACGAAATAAATGTATAGTTAAACGCCTATAAATTCTTGGACTGCGGTCTGACTGTTAAAATGCTTGCATATTCGCCGAAAGCTGGCAGCATAAGAATTCACAATCATAGTAAAGTTGAGGACTTATGTGAAATTTATAGCTAATAATGGGTTCAACGCAATGTTTTGCCTTTACCCTTCGGGTCTATAATACTAGGTAGATATCAAACCCGAATATTTTACTAGAATATTTTACTAAGTAGATATCAAGCCTTAATGGTTATAAGTGGTAGTGTAGTTTTTCACCGTTTAGTGGAAAAGATCTTATTCTTCAAAACAGCTAATAAAATTATTGTGTTAAAATACTGTAATTTGCCGACATGAATATTATCATAATTGCAATAACAAACTACACCCAAAAATCACTTTCTAGTCTTAATCATCCAGTTCTAGTTTAAACCTCCTTGATCGATTTTCGGTCCGTTGTAGCGTCAAAGCTAGACAAAATCCCGTACGAGCAACACGATGTACGTTAACAACCCTCAAATACTGAAACGAGCCTTGAACAAAACAACAGTAATGGGAATGGGAAAGAAGTATGAACGCAGTATTCCTTTTTGAATAAGCTTCCAGTTTTAAGAATTGCACTGGAATGATTGCACGTGAATATTGTACGGTATTGCATTAACCCTTCTTGTTACCATGTAGCAAGTAATGGCAATTAAATGGAGATTGCGTACTTCGACATGCTTATTATACTACTATTTTGAGAAGTTGTCTTCATAAACTGTTGAAAAGTGAAGTTTTATGTGCCTTCTTAATTTATTTTTATGTATATGTAAAGAATCTGATATATACATATATATATGCACTGCAGTAGTACGTTTGAATTCTGCTCCATACTTCTATATTACGCGTTCATAGTAGGCAAAATAAATTTGATTTATTTTGCCTTTTTGGGTACGTAATTTCACTGAGCTCAAAGGTGGGCTTCTTAAGAAACAATAAATAGAAGCTCTCATCAGGTAACAACTTCAATTGAAGACCAGATGGTTTAATTAAAAATGGCACTTGCAATTTAAGCAGCACAGTATGATCGAGATTAAACTGTATTTGGCTTCCCAGTGCCACACAATTCTTATATTTATAAAAAGCTTTTATTAATTGGTTCATTATCAGTGAAAAAATGTTCTCGTTCAAAAAGCTCTGCCATCACATAGGTTTTTCAGTGCTGCACCCTCTTTCCATTTCCACGTCGTAACTCCGTGTGAGGCGGGGTTTACAGAAACGGCCGTACTAGGGGAGGTCTGCCTGCTAGACGACGGGACGATGTAGGCGGGAGGGGTGGTTAAGGGGGTGATGTGGGTAGACCGAGAGTGGGGGATAAAATGGGATGGGCGTGTGATCTCAAACGGGCACGGCCACGAACCCACGAACTCTCGTCCATCCGTGCCTCGTAGTGGCGGTGGTGCCTTCCGCTGGCGGCCAGGCTGTACTGAATGCGCACAGGGTGCGGGGTTTACGATCGCTGCAATTGGAGCTCATTGCACTTTGCAATGGACAGTGATGAGGACGCCATACACATACACACTCGGCCTCACTGAAGTGTACTACCGACTGCTGGGCAGTGGGCCACCACACAATCCAGGTCTGGTCCACGGCTGTCTGCGGGCTTTCCATGGTACATCGAACCTTGGCAACCAACCTTCTCGTTGTAGGAAGTAGATGAAGGGAAGTATATAGCTTACACGGGTTCTGGCTATACACAAGCCATGAGAGGCGACGTGGAAAAAAGCGACGTCGTAAGGGATATATATATATATGTATATATCAGATATCAGAGGTGGCGGGGGTTACCCATTCACAGGGCACGTACCAATATTCGTGCGCAAGCGTTGCAAACAGAGACGTCGTTCACTGCTAAGTCGTGAGTGAAAGAACACGTCCGCCATTGAAGAGAAAGAAACAAACGTTGTACATGATGGGAAAGACGCGCGGATGGTCAAAAGATGGCAAAAAGGTTAGCCAGGTTAAGATAGGTCTTCCGAGAACTACACATAGTTCAAGGATGCTGTGCATCCATCTTGAGTCAATAATTGATCCTGAAGCATAATACTGCGATCCATTAGTTCCGAAGTTATCAAAAGATTTAGCTGAATATAGATGCCATTAGACCTTAGTTTTATATTCATTGGCTAAAGATTTGCTCTGTGGTTAGGAAGACATGGGGTTCAATTGATACCCAAGGTCTCTGTACTTTTTGGACAAAACGGACAAAGTACTGTTCACTGGCCTGTCACGTGAGCAAGTATGTCAAACATGTTTATCTGTCTACGATTGTGTTTAATACTTTGTGACACTGCATATATTTAACGCAACCTTCATGTTTTTGTTCCACGGCTTGAGCATAACACAACCTGTCTAAATCAATTGCGGTATAAAGCTGTGTAATTAGCGTTATCCCTTGAAAAGGACACACGCGTTGCGAGGGCACCGTCGTTGCCTGGCCACACCTTCAAGGACTCGTTGAACAATGCCACAATAGCATTTATAGGGCAAGTATATTAGTTTTCATAAATTGTAAGTCCAATTGCATCCTATTTAACTTCAACTATGACTTAAAGACAGAAGTCGCAGAATGCGAAGTTCTCAAATTAGCTGACATCTCCCGTTTGTCACAGAAGAAAGACTAATCGAGTTCGGTAACTTAATACATTTGCGTGGGGGCACGTAACCACACGGGTGCGATTCCCACTAATGCGTATTTAAATTAATGGGGTCCATCTTACGAAGTGACGCGAAAAGCGATGCTATGTACGCTAAATGTTGAGTGATGGTCATACGTAAAAATATTTATTTAAGAAAGTATTATCAAAATGTCAGTTTGGTATGCAGTATTAAAAGTGTCCTTCAAGAACTAGAACATTTGTAAAATTTAGTAAAAAATATTATAATCAAATTTTACCAGTCCTAAAACTTGAAAAGAGACAATTGAACTGAATATTGTACTTCCAACTAAAATGATCTGTGAGAATCTTCATAAACTACAAATGTATTATTATTTATTATTAATAATTATTACTTATTATTAATATATTATTACTTATTATTAATGTATTATTACCTTTTGCATTGTGTATTGATTAAAAGCCCGAATATATAAAGCACCCGAAAGTTTAGTCTCAATGCGTACGAATAATCCTTGGAAACCGCACTCACGGATTCTAAAATGTGCTGATATTGTCCTCGTATACAACTATATATGTGTGAATACACAATTGTAACGATGTCGCTTCAATAAGAGGTGCTTAGAACCTACGTAGCTGTCGCGCAGCAGACTGTACAGGCAAATCCGTTTGATCAAAATTTAAACGCATTTTATGTCTCTTAGTTGAGGATCCAGCGGCAGTCTCAGTTTATGGCTTGATGATACATGTTGAAATATGGCTACGCTAAGTTTAAAACTTTCTTTGAAAACAACTTGGCAGTGTTTTATAAATTGCCTCGTTTTTTTAAAACACAGCCTTATAGGGACGAATGAAATGAGAAAACGCAGGTAATTATGCCATATTTTATTGAGAATGCATTTATTCTGGGCGGTACCAATACAAACATGCTTATTTTATTCAACAGAAAAAAAAACGCAATAAATTTTATCATTGATGTCTATGCAATATGAGAAGTTTGAAGCCCAACTTCCCCGAATGCGATCGGAGCTTTGAATCTTTACAGCTTCCAATTCATCAGTTACCTATAACTTGGTGATATCCAACGAGTAATTTACTTCATTCGGCTGATTAGTAAAATTACGAAATAATCAACATTCTCCCTTTCATGGAACCCCACTGTTTACGATATCCTACGCTGTAGCTAGGCCTACAATGCATACACAGGCTCGTTTAACTTACTGTGGTCGATACTGTCCAGCTATCCGATTAAGCAATCGCCTATCAGCGAACAACAAGGATCTACCAGCATATTTAGGTGGTTCCCACACATAAAGTCCATACAATCCGAGGGCAGGACACCCTAAACCTCTGTTCAGCGGGAATTCCACATTGGGGTTAGTTTCGCTCGAGCACCTTCGCAATCGGGGTAATAACGACAAGCAAGCGATTGCTAAATTGACTTTAGAAGCCACATAATCCCTCGGCACTCTACAACGTACATACATACATATATACATACCTATGTACATGCATAAACATATAAATAGAAACTAACTACATCACGGCCGCTCTTCGCTTTAACTAGTGGCCTCTACAGATCACTCATGAGCCCACATATAGAAGTCACTGTCTAACACCTCTGTCCGACCCACCCATTTATTTCACATCTACAGCATCTAAACAAACACATACAACAATGCACATAAATAGACTACCGATTGATACCGGTATCAACTAAGAGCGCGCTTCGTAAATATCTACAATATTTTTATAAAATATGTGCATAGTAATTACACTAATCAGATACGTTAACTGATTATGTCGTTTTGTCTACTGTGTACATTGCCTATACACGCATACATGGTTTGTCTAATGTTATATGCAATACACACAACCGTCTTCTGTAGATAGACCCTCTCCTTCCTTCGTCCCCCCTCTCTCTCTCTCTATGATACCGTCTCTCTTTGGCTCTATAGACCTACTTCCTATCATTCTGTTCCTTTACGTTCTTCTCCGATGCGTCGCTCTCTTGCGAATCCCCTGGTCCAAGGGCCCACTAGCCCGGAGTCACACCGAATGACCATCTGTAATGTGTAATGTAATACCGCTATGCGGAACCACTTCTACGAGAGCCCATCGAGGTCGCCTGTACAAACCTCCCTCTGCGTACGCGACCACCAGCTCACATGCCCGGGAAACCCGACTCCGTTTCGATGAGAACTTATGGCTGCACTGCGCCAAGACGAACATAATAGTCACTAACACCACCAGCCGCCACGACCGCTAGCACGGCCATGGCCAATTCCGATGTGTCCGTCCGTGTGGTGGCGAAATCACCTAGTCCCGATGAAGGACTTCAGGAGGCGGAGAACGAGACCGTAGAAGAGTGGAGGCTGAGAGCCAAAAGACTTGATGCCTCTTTCTCTTTCCACCCCCACCTTTGGCCCCGTTCCCCCTAAAGGGGGCAGTACGAGTGCGCTATGGATGAAGCAGCGAGTACGGATTGATAGAGAAAGAGTAATCGCGATCAGAGAATTTGGTGCTCAGAGTCGGCACTACTTGATGATGTGGTCGAATGTTCCATAGAGTGAGAGACAACAACGATGGAAGACAGGGCTTAAATTCAGGATGCTGCTCCATAGCGCCTCCGAATGGAGCAGGCAGCGACAATTTTTATTGGCCTAGCTGTCCGCGCGACGACCCCCAACGTCCCCACGCTGAGGCTGTATAGCTAAAACTAGCACGGTCATGCCAGCTAAAAGTGCATCAATACCCGTCAGTTGTCGTATACGAGCAGCCTCCACCCCCACCCCCAACCAACGAAATCAACCAGTTCTCTCCTTTAGTGGCGGCGTGCGCATCGATTCATGTCACTTACAGTTTCCTCCCACCTCCCATAATGTGAGTAGTGATTGGCCAGTGCTGAAAATACCTTTCTCTTCCTCCACTGATGTATTGCCATGCATGGCTTCGAAGGCGTGTCAGACGCATTTTACTCGAGTCTATAAACGCTCTTTCTCAATAAATCTGGCCGCCAATGCAGCCTATCGGGGGTAAATCTCAGTTGCACGCCTGCGTTACATCGATGCCGTCATATGAATACAAGAGTATATTTACCAGTTGAAACAATAATGCCCAATAACAAACCAATTTAAAATTACGATAAAGAGAGGGGTTTGAGGGGCGAACGGCATAATCCTAATCAGAACTTATAGGTATTATGAGTCTTATCAACACCGAACACTTAGTTCTAGTATTTCATTTTGCACATGTTAAACCTTAAACATATTGTTTATTAAAAAAGGGGCAATGGCAACTACATTTTATTAGGGTGGGGGTACAATTGGATAAGGAGAGATGAGCAAGTCATAAAAAGCGCAAGTGTTGCTTCAAGTGTTAACTTGCACAGTTACGATTGTATTTACTAAGCTTCACATAAAAGCTATCATAATTTGTCTCTTGTAGACTAAACCTGCCATTCAGTACAGTGCTAAAACGAAATGAATTCATTGACGGCTTGGCTTTGTAGTTGATTGCTTTATTTGAAAATGATAGTGCCCTGGCCGAAATAACAGGTTCCATTCGTACTTTGTACAATGCTATAAATTGGGAGTTGTAAGAACGGGGAGATCTACCAAATATATTTTGGTAATTCTAACATTAGTGCTATATGAACGCTGAAAACAGAGTTAACCAATAGATAGATCTTCAACGCAGCTAAATATCTGCCGTAAGAATTATGAAGAAACCCTTTTTGTACATCTGCGTTTGGTTCTCTCTCAGAGATATTTTTCCTCCTCATATTAGCGTGTACGTATGTATGTGTGTGTCAATGTATTGTCTATGCCTCTATACCCTATCGGAGTACCCTAACCCTCATAGGGAAATAGATTCCCATCTTGGTACAAAGGAGGTCACATGACTCTTGTGCTCAGGAGTCGAGCTCGTCAGGAGACGAGGATCGCCACAAAAACGAAGAAAAAGAGATCCCAGCTCTCTCTCTCTTCCTTCGCCTCTCTCGCTCCGTCGTAGGTGGCCGGGTTACTTCATGCCGGCTCATACTTCATTCCTGATGCATACACATTGGCACACACTGGCGCTCGCGGGAGGTAGTAATACCTAGTTTGTAGGGTCCGTCGCCAAGCGCTGGAAGACATCGCGTAGCCACTGAAGGCTCAGCAAGGGCTGTCGCCAGACTGGTGCTAGCTAAATCCTAGATCTCCTGGATCACGTGGCGTTGTATATCTTTCACACGACCAGGACACCCGACACCAAGGCGCAAAGCCCGCAGACACGCCAAAGAGAGACCCCCTTCACCACAGATTCGTAGAGGGGGTGCCACGAGGGACTTACATGGGATCGACGCAAAGAACTTGGTGAAAGTCCGAAGCATCCAAAACGTTTAAATTTGATAAAAGGATTACACCCTCGATTTTGCCACTTACTGTATGCCGGATAGTTTAACGATCATTAAAATTTGTAGGACTGTTCCAATCACTCTGCTTACCTTTTTGATCTATTTTTGCATAAAAATATGCGCGTTGTTAATTGCTATTTCGCTGGTAGGCCGTTAGTCAAATTGAAATGCATTATCCAACTGGATTCCAATTCATCATTGCATTCAATATTTCATTCAGCTGTGAATTTTTAAACAAAACTTTAAGAAAAAACCGATTCTGAATGTATGCGTTTATCATAAGGTTCCCCCCATCGAGATTCTTAGATGCCTTACAACGCCAACACCCAATAGCGGCCGTTTGCAAAATTTACGCAAGCATATAATCGAAATTAATCTCCAATTATGCGTTCATCTCTGTAGAGGGCGCACAGATGCAAGGAGTCTACCCTCTCTGAAGCAATCCTTGTGCTAATGAGGAACACTCCTTGCGGATGCTTCATGGTTGTGGCTCGCCGCCAGCGCTGCCACCACAACGATGCCAAGACTGTGCGTGCGGGCCTTTGTCTGTAGGTGCATGTGAGGCGGTAAGGCTAACTGGCCAGAAGCAATAAAAGGTTGGAATAGGCAGTCACCAAGCGGCGAACGCTTGGCCTGGATGCAGCGCGCCGTTCTGCCAACAAACACCTTCAAATCGGCCCTCTATCTCACTCATAGTCAAGTCGTGCCTCGACCTCTCATCCCCCACTGGAAGGACACTGTATAGGTGATCTACAGGATATACAGTGTGTTAGCATATTGGGTGTTGTTGGCTTTGACTAGATAAGAGGACAGGAGGTACAAATGCGGGCTAGTCGATACATACACATACACATACAGTTAGAGTAAGCGAACCGTCGAACGGGCTACCGAAAGCGAGCCAGTCAGCAGTTCAAGCTGCTGCATCGCGCTTTGCACGCCGCGACAAGCGAATAATCACACGCGTCATTGGACAACATGGCGTGCTGCCGCCATTGCTGAAACACCATCCCCGTCGCGACCGTCAGCTCAATATGATAGCCATTCAAAGGCCGCCCTGTTGCTGACCCCATTCTCGTGATCAGAGCCTTCTACTGTTTGGTACCATAACTGGCCCTTTGGGCTGCTCACTTTTCGTATCATCAGCTAAGGACCGCCGATCCCGATAAATGCTCGTATACCGTTGCAGCACGGGTGGCGGACAAACGATACAACCGCGAATAGTTATGGCTATATTGATGCTGATGATCAGCTAATTCTTGGGTAAAAGCTCACAAGGTATAGGTTATGGGTGTATGTTTATGCTTCGGCATGATACACACACATATATAAACAATCAGGTCAGATCATATCAAGGGGTTAGATAAAAATCTAATAAGCAATGGACTTCGGTATAGGGGAAATGAATGAGTTATGATGATGATTAAGCCATTAATTAACTAGGTTAAGGCTCGTTGTAGACAAATTTTAAAGGCTAGCGCAAAATGGGGTCGAATATGAAGACTCCGTGCGAGTATTAAAAATTAAGTGACGCAAAAAATGCATCCTTTCTTCAGCTGTCGTTTCACTTCCATATGAATATATAAATTGTAGTGCCTGTGGAAATCAGGAGTCACCAAAAGTGTGTCGTATCTTCGTGAAATTTATTGAGCTTTGAACAGTTGAAGAAAATGAACACACATCAATCAATTCACCGAAGTGAGGTATATTTATGAAGCTGCAGTTCCACAAGCGCTTTAGTATTCGTAAGAAAATTAAAAGTTATTGCACAGTAGTAAACACCACATACGACATGTAGTCAATGCTTAAATGTTTCGTTGTACATAACGCTGATGTAAATGTACATTTACATAGATCTACTGTAAGCCACTCTACCGGTTTTTAATATGTGGACCATATAAACAGAAGTACATTAGTTTGAGACAACAAGGCTATATCTGCGCAGTGCTTTTTGAACGTGGAGGAAAACAATTTGTCAACAATCGCATCATTCCTACAATGCCAATGTGTTCACTTCTTAGTATAATTACAGTACTGGAATCTCTTATTTACTGTATCAAATGTATACCGAGTAATCTGATAAATCGGTACTTTATCTGTTCCAAGGCCGTGGCTCGTTCGGAACAAATAAACAGTACGTTTGCTTGGCGTATGCCCAGGTGGTTTCATGGAAGTGGCAACGCGCCTGAGTTGCCATCGATAACACAACTATAATCATATAACCAGTCTTGCTGCTTATTTAATATATTCTTTTACAATAATTTCAGTGTCCGAAGATCTCTCTTGGCTTCGTCGAATCGTATCTTGTAAAATTATATGACTGCTATTTTAGACCTTGGTTGCCAACTAATTTAAAAAATCAAACGGTGTAAATGATTACTAACATATCTTTCCAGAAAAATTAAATTTTTAAAATGTGTCATTGTTAAAATGGGGAATTCTAAATCAGCTGGAGTATATCGATGCAAAGAGATTTCATAATTCATATACAAAAGTTTCTTAAAAAATTCCTTTGTTTTCAAAAGAAAATTATTCAATTTCATTAGACAACTATACCTTCTTAACATGGTTTGTAACCAAAACAAGTCAGTTAAAATATTTTCCTATGCTAAGTCTAGTATCTGAAACATGTTCGGCAGTAGTAGCTGATTCTCAAAAAGTTTACTCTCTTTCATCAAAACGGAAGCTTAGAGTCGTGTCGTTCTCACCACAATCTAAGGCCAATGACCGCTTTGATACTAGTGGAGTTGCTGTGGTGGCTCAGAGATGGCATTGTTTTGGTCAGTGAATGCTGGCAGAATAGACCCGAATAAAGACAGGATAGGGCAGAGAGGAGCGCCAAGAATTCTTCGATTTGAAGAGCGGAAATACGGCCGGAAACAGAAAAGCCCTTGGTAAATTTCCCACCGGCCTTCTCCTGTCTCAAGCTGGCCTTACCTGGCAAGTGACAACGCCGAGTGGCCAACTTTCGAGCTTTGCCGACATTCCATAGCGTGGTCAACAATCTGCATAGTGTGTACAGCAACACATACTTCACTGAGTGTCTTAGGGTGTTGTTAGTAGGCACCCGAATCCCCGTATTCGGGATGCACTTCCGATCCTGGACCGATTTTGGGTCTACTGCATCGCCCTTATGTTTAGAGCCTTAGTTAGACTATCAGTCTCCCACCTATAATGTCGCCCTCAGGGCGACATTGTAGGTGAACATCAACAACCATATGCTCGAAATGTACTCTCTGTTGGGCTAGATATCATGGCAGCATGATTCGTATTTTGTGATAGGGCTTCCACTTCGTGGCTTCGATTTAAGTGGACACCTAAGTCACTGAAACAGCTCACGCCAAAGAAACGCTCCTGCGTGAGGTTGATACCGGACTAGCAGTGTTACGACCAGCGGTGAACGAGACAATATCGTCCCGAACCATAATTTTTGCTCGATGTATGCAGCATAAAGGCCAAAAATTTACCCATTTTGTGGTGAGGTAAGCAGTTCAAAGGCGAGATCAAAGTCGCAGTGGGGTGAGATCGAATTGCAGTGGAGATCAGGTGCTGCGACTCCCTCCGCTTGGCGGCTGAAGGGTCCATTTACTTTGAGGAAGCCGACTCGCCGCCGACGGAGTCCGTGCAAGGCAAGACATCTACATACCCTGACAGATTGCATATCTGAAACGATCAAATGGCCTCGAAAAGTCAGACACATTATCGGGATCATTTTTCAATGTGGGACACGGCTCCGGATCTATTGGTCTATCCAGAATGTGCATGCTACTGTAACAACATTATATTGGTATATTATAATACTTCATTACTACTCAAGGTTTTACATCTGAAATCTTTATATCACGCAAACGTTGTTGTCTCCTTTAAAGACCAATGAAAGCCACCTCTAAATCGCTATTAGACCGATGATCTTGTCAATAAAGTCGTCTCTGTGAAGAATAACAGTAATCTATAACCTGCAATAATTTTTTACATCACTAACACGACCTACACAGCCTGCCGACCTACACATTACGGTATTCGCTATCGCACCAGTTTTGTACTTAAA
>MNPL01019379.1:1271-12652 GCA_002081605.1 Tropilaelaps mercedesae
CCTCCTCCAGTCGCAAGGCGCATACGAATGCTCCAAGCCACCGAGCTCGACCGAGTTAAGAGTTACAAGCACAATTACAAGCACCTAGGATTAATGAAGTCAACTACCAAGGACACAGTCATTCGCTAACACATATCGCCCGCTTACATTAACTTATAGATAATCTATGTAATGTTCGCATCAGGTCTGCATGAGGCTTTAGTTTAACTTAAGCATTACAGTTATCATTGCTGATTTAGCAGTGAGATGCTATAATTTTCTACATATTCGAGGAAAGTTGACATTAAAATCAGGCCCAAACTCACTTGGTCACCCTGCGTGAATTTAAGTTTGGTGTGTAACCCAATATACAGTGAAGAATCTCGTTTTGTTCGATCAGTACATCCAGCTAGTATATCTTCTTCGAAAGCTGTGAGCTGATGTAATTATCAAAATCAGAGAAGACTATTTATGGTCATTCATTCTTTTGCTTAGCGGTGTGCATACATACAGGATAATCTTTTACATATTTGTGAAATCAATTTTAAACCCGAAATTCTCTTGTATCGATATGTTATAACAAATCACCAATAGCGGAAAGCATTTTTTTGTTTGACTTTGTTTTTTGTTGTCCCATTTGTTACTGCATCATCCGGCATTCGCTCTACATTTTTCCTAAAGAAAATTTATAGTTTTTGAGATATTGCAGATGATCAAACCCATCAGTTATAATTAAGCTAATACAATGCGTTTCACCTTTGTAGGTTTCATAACCTGTCTAACTATATTGGCCATATTGTGAGCTTAATAATTCATAACCTTGTGATGAATCGAACACAAAACAAACATAGCATCAGATAACGCGTGTAATCATACGCGTGTAATTTGTTCCCGTAAATGCTGTCATGTTTTGCTTTGTTAAGTAAAAGTGAGTGGTGTAGCGTACGTAATGACGATGAGACAGGATTTCTTGTTGCTTTAGTTGCAGATGGAAGGGCGTGGTGTCCATTTAACGTTCATTACGTTCAGCAGATGGAAACGTACGCCACAGCAAGTGAAAGATGTAGAAGGGTGGGTGGCTCACTCCCTATCCGGACTCCCATGCACTTAGGCTGCCTTGCCAGATTTTTCAATGATACAGGACAGCCCGAGTTGACTCTGTACTTTTCCGTTGGCGAAAAAACTAACCTTCGAAAACACCTCAATGAGTGAGTAGATTGGGTTTAGAAAGTTGTTTCTGGCGTTCGAGTAGTACAAAAAAGTGTTTTTTTTTATGATAGAAACGAATTGAAGTAAATAAAAGATACCTTCTAAAAGGCTTTTATATTAACTTCACCTGATCGTGTTATGTCTATTCAAAAATATTTGAATCCGTTTTACCAAAGCGTCAAACTCATCCAAGCCTACGTCATTTTTAGCTCATAATACAAGCTACAGCAAATTAATAATAACAATTAGAAAAATAGACAAGATATAGTGTCTTTTAATTATAACAATATCAATACCGGTCATTAATAAAGCAGTGTACCAATGTTACAATTGTTAAGATGTTTTAATTTGATCCTATGTAATGATTGTTGCTGTAATAACTAGAATATTATGGAGATGTCACACCAGTTTCTTTAGTAAGCTAGAATAAAAACTGATCGAAATTGATAGGAATCTCAAAGAAAAGAGTTAACAATGCAGAAAATAAATTGGATTCTAGTAGGCAGGAGAAAAGCAGCTATGTGCCAACCAGGTAAATCCGTTATAATAGAGGTTTAACTATCATAAAAGTAATATGCTAAAAGCTACATTGGTTTCTGACCACCCGATAGGGCACATCGTTGTATAGTCTGGTTAGCCCCATTAATAAAGTTCTAAAAGCCTAGTAGAACTGTTAACTTTAAGGACTCGTTGAAATGAGTCGAAATTTTATACACATGTGTTTACCAATTTGTTCGTTTGCTTTTTTCAGGGTTGATCGTGTATGGTTTTTGCACGACAACAAAAAAAAACAGCATCGCAAATGGGTCTCGAGTGACGACAAAAGACAAGTCGTATGCGCGATTCCAGGTTCGTGGGCTGTCTCTATCAGAACTATAGAATCTTGCGTTGTAACATGTGTAAAGAGAGATGGTCTAGGCCATAATTTAAACTTAATAATCCAGAACATAACAAATTTGGTGTGTACATATCTGCTGTCACCAAAGACAATTCAAACCAACTAAATTGTTTAAGCCCGCGTATGGGGACGCCTTTAGAGCACCGTATTTTTATGGCGCTTACTACATGAACTACTACTATACTACCTTAATTATCTACCTTAACTGAGTAATTGCTTTTTTCATACAGACTGCCAATAGTCCCACATATAGCTGTGTGCTTCGTGCACAAATATCGTAAGAAAAGCCAAAAAATTGCTGAGGTTTTCAGGCATCGGTCTGTTAACATCATATACGATCACATGATTGTTTGATAAAAAGATTTTTGGCAGTCACCTCTATGGGAGATACCATGAAGGTCATTTAGATCCGTGTGGTTGTTGTTGAAAACAGGCTAGTGTGTTGCTAAAAATGAAGATGAATGAAGAATTTGTAAGAGAGCGTTGTTTAAAAAAAGTGGTATGAAAATCGTGTAACTGCTAATATCCAAATTTCCTTAGCCCTATATTAATCATTTAATATCGTAGAGCATTTAAAACAAACATTACACATGCGCAATATTTTTTTCGTTTATATGAAGTCGAATTCATTGACAAGATTAAGTATAGAATAGTAGGTCAGAATACCAGTACACCGCAGGGTTCACCGCAGCCGATCAGGTCCTTCCGCCCATTTCGTGCCTTTACCATTTTTGGAAAACATGAACATTATTTATGATTCGTCGGATGAAGGGGAATGAAAAAATACTCAGTATAAATATTAAATCATTGATACACGACCATTTGATCCTGAAATTCAGTTCTATGTTTTTCAGTCCCAGAAACGGTTGGTCGCTGTAACCATTCGGCAATCGTCCATTACGATCTTCTCTCTTTTGTCGATGCTCAGAGCAGATGCGGGGGCTACAATTCCAAACTACCATCCCGTGAGACAAAGGTACATAACCATTCGTTCGGTAGTTTTCTTTCCTAACCTTAAAGGCATTCATATAAGGTAAAAGGAAACGGTAGTAGCTAAACAGTAAATTACTATTTATATAATGACAATTTTTTTAATTTATTAGCCTGTGACTTTGTGGCGTTTTTTATTCTTAGAGTTTTAAACATTGGTTGAATCTATACCAACAGGCGAAACGTAACTCAAGTACAAAATCGTATTAACCGCATAATCATCACACATGAAATTCATGAGATCATTTTTTCTGACGAAAAGGTTGAATTTATAACTAACGTATACAATCGTTTATTTAGGGAAGATAGCGTCTATATTGGCATCACTTCATAGTTCTGCAATAAAGTTTGCCATGCTTGTATTGATCAGACACCTGCTTTAAGTCCCAAGTTAAAAATGAAATTGTATTATTAGCACGAAGAATGGCAGTCCAACGCCAGATTTTAGTTTCAAAAACGAAAAGTGCGTTTTCATGTTTTTTCACAATATAAGTTATAGAAGTAAGCTTGGCATGCCTCAATTCAAGTACTGGTAGATTTTGTGTACGGCTCCACACCTTGCGTATTCAAACTCAAGACTCTTAATGCACTGAATAGTTTTCCTACATAAGATTCAATTTAAATGTTATTTTTATTACTTCTTTTATTGATTCACACCATATTCGTGTATGCTTGGAATCGAAAATAGTTGTGGGTTATATAAAGTGCCTTAGGGCGGCACTATAGAGCATCTAGCCCTGAAGAAAGATATACGATAGGTTATTTTGAGATTCGAGTACTAATTTATGATATTTTAGGTCGTACAGAGCACCCACATTGGACCTCTAATTTTTTCCTACCACAGCTCGATATTGAATTATGCATTCACCATCATAGTCCAACTGTCGGTCAAGCAAACTATGCTTTTGTTTTGAAACATTGGTTCTTTTGCACAGAAAACAGTTTAAAGTGATTTTTTTACTACACAGATTTAAAATTTCTCCCAACTAAGAAAATGCCGAAGAGGGCTGCGAAAATAACAATTCGACGGAGCAAGGTCAAGGCTATGAGAAGCGTGTGGCGAACACCCCTGGATAATTCTCGCAGTAAAGTTAGTGTAAAGTTAGTGCTTCGATTGAGGAGCAGATATCATAGACGTGATTTATTGCCACTAGATCTCTTAACATGAAACATGAACATATTTTAAAACGTTTCTTCGTATGTTCAGAAATAACTTAAAAAAAAGTTAGTCTCAGTTGTTGGGTTTAAAGTGACCTTCTTAAGCCCTATGTCATAAGCGAACCATATGGGCCGCCAACGCGGGAATGTTCCGAGAGCTAGAGAAGCTACGTATGCTCTTGTATGACAACGTAGAAACGCTCATGGACGTTCTGGCTTTACGGTAGCGAATTTGCTAGGGCCGTATTAATACTCACACAAAACTAACGCCCTATCAATTTCTACCCCGTGGTGTAGATCGTCACTCAATATTAGCACTACAGGCTGATGGGTGGCGAGCGCCAATCGAAGCATTAGGTAGAAGTCGCCTTAAAAGCTATGTATGACCTAAGATTTTCTAGTGGTTCTCGAGAATAATCTAAAGACTCCTAGAGTTGTTATCGCATAGAAGATTGCCTGTACGGGGTGATTGAATACTCTATTTTTCTGGAAAGTGGCGCACATGTCAAATTAAATGTTTGTACGTTATTTTTTCTGTTATAAGTTTCACTGTAAAATGTAGTATCTTCGCAATCTAATGCAAATATGGTATAATGAAAAAATAATGCGATTGTTATTTTTGGTTAAACAAAAAGGTATTTGTATTATACTTTACTGTCAGTTGTTCTTCAGAAAATTACGCATGGATTCTGATGACACCCTGTATATAATCATTGAATTCTCAAACCAATTGCAAGCCTGACGTCATGTGACAAACCGCCGAAAAAGCAAATAAGGTGCTGTTTAAAATAAGGTTTATCTTTTCGATAAGCAAATCTGCGTTAGGTGCAAATGTTTTTTTGGCCATTTGTTATCTAGCGTGTGATAAACCGTGAAAATGCGCTTAAAAATCACCTTTTGCGCAATTTTAGGACGAAGTTCAATGCTTTAAGGGTCACTTCCCAGATATCAACCTGACGTGGCTTGAAGATCGGAGACCTGACCTCTTTGGGACTTTGTAAGTCGACTAGAATGTACAAATATCTTTAGCACACGTACTCAATAGCATCGATTTATAAGATTATCAAGTCAAGAAAAGCAGCCGCGACGCCTTAAATATTGGTGCACATATCATACCTAGCTAAGACTGTTCACTGATCTAGAAAAGATGATTTGAAGTGTACGCTTTCAAATTTAGGCTTTTTCCGAGTCTAATTACGGTTGGTACCAATATAACAAAACTGGAAAAATAGTCTACTTAAAAAGTTAAATGTGAAGATTAATCAAGGCCTTGCGGTTCTTATTCTTCAAGAGAAAAATAAAAACATTACAGAAATATCAATGCATGGGCGCTATATTACATTAGATCAACTTTGCATGTCTATTCTTGTCGGTCAAATGTGTTTAAATGCATTATGTTATTGTAAATCGTATATTAGGATTTCGATATTGTTCTAAAGAATTGCTATCGAATAAAAATGGACGCACTCTGTACTTCGAAAGCTTAAAATATCGACGATCACGGGTCGGCAAAGAGAAAGAAATATTCTAATGTTTTTGAAAATATTACAAGAACATCACCATGTTGTACGTTAGTAGCTCATAAAAACACAAAACTCAAATTGATTATTCGTCGGTTGACCTGAGTAGATCTGGTGAACGGTGTTCGTTGAACAACCCGGCCGAAAAGGAACAATGCCCTAAAGAACTTCGATTTGTCTGCATCTTAAGAGAATGGAAACCCGACCGCTGGCTGCCTCCAATTTCCATCAACGACGGACAAGGTTTTTAGCACAGTTGCTTGCTACAATGGTGCTCAGGGGTCGACGCAATGCATGTGACATTCTAGGATGCCACTGGTAATTGTATCGGCTCAGATAACACAATCAAGTATGTACGCTACTCTGTACGTCCTCTTTTAGAGCTAGTGGCTTTCTATTCGACAAAACTTGTGCAAGATATATGACTATTTTTTGCTGGCGAAATTTCGCCTATCTTCTGAGAGCAGTATAGGCTGCAGTTTTAGACTGAAAAATGTCTACAGCTAAATCAGCACTCTAAACAAGAACATATTTTGGATGTCTGGCCAATGTTTTATCAATAGACTGAGAGTGTGCTATAGCGAGGCTCTATTAATCGATACGCTTTGCCAATGATTGCAGTAGTGGTGGCCACAATGGAAAATCCTAATAATAGGCTTGTGACGATCGCTAACGAAGGCAGCCAAATGAGTCACGAACAAACGCTCGTTGCCCACTTCGAACAAATCCAGCAACCTTTCTACTCTAATGCAGGTATTATTTGGTATAGTCAACCTTCGGCTCAACTATAATTGAATAGTTAACCTACGGATGAAGCTCACTTGTACGAACAGAGAGCCGACAATTTTACCGCGTCTATTTGATCTGGTTTTTTTGCTTGTTCATGTGCCTTGTGGAGAACCCAACTCAGGGTCTCTTGAGAAATCATCTAATAGGTAAAAATATTTCTCTTGAAAAATATCTTTATCAATTCCTATGTCGATTTAAATTTACAGGTGAGAACTGGATAATCTTTGCATGATAGCGTGTAGCTACGTCAATGATGGCTTGTAAAGAAAGGTGTTTACGAAAAGTTGTTATTAAAAGATTCGCATAAGTGATTCTGAGCATCAAGACAATATAGCGTGTGTCATATGTCACTTATCATTCAAATGTAAAAAAGATATTTCAGATACTTTCTCTTCACTTCATGTAATATACATTATAATGTATGGCGCATGAAACCAATATCAGTGATGTAGTGCCTGTTACTTGATTTTTATAAAGTAGATACGGAACATCCGATCCGAGAGATCCAACAGGACATGTTTCATCAAAACACGCTATGCAAATGATATTCAACACTCCAGTAGTCATAGAGTAGCTAACGTAAGTTTTGCTTTCTATAAAACCCTGCATTCAGAAATTCAAGAACGCGAAATCACAATTTGTTGCCATCCACCGAAGATATCCATTACGCGCCTGAAGAATTGTTCCTTAAAAACTCAATTCTCTTAGTGCTGTATTGCGTGTGGCACCATCGTATTAAAAATCGACTCCACGTATTCTCCGCTTAAAACAGTTGTGTGTCACTTCATGATACCGCTCGTTTTTCTGTGCCAAGGTCAAAATAGGATGTATTGGCTTATTTGAATAGTATACAGTGGCATTTTAAATTTGGTAACGCAAGATGTTTTTATACCTGCTTGGGGAAAGGACTTATAGGAACGTGAGAGATTCAACGGGTGATACACACTAAATGCACAAAGAATTTAAAATACGAGGTGCGTATATTACTAGTGGGATTGAAGGAGGAAGGTCAAATAGCCATCCCTGTATATATGTCCATCGCCAGCTCCGTTGCCGGCTAGGCTGCTGCTGGTACATGGCAAAATGGAAGGAATTAAGGTTTAGAACCAATAGTGCTTAGTCCATCCGACTACCTGTGGGCCACTGGTGCTCAACTTATGCCGCTTTTTATTATGTGTATCACTTACTGAATTCTCTACAAACACTCCTCGCAAACTGGTTTAACAAGTGCCTAGCGCCAAATTTAAAATTCAATTGTATTTACCAGTTTAACTATTTATTTTACTATTATATTTATTATATGTTCCTACATGTTTAAATATTGAAACAACTTATATATAAAAATTCTTTTTTACAACGCGCATCACTTGTCGAATCTGTTACGCTCCACTGCGCCCTCTTCACAGGTAGGTTTACAAGATTTATTTTATGTTCCTGTAAATCTAAGCACGGAAACGACTAATATATAAAAATTCTCAATTTTATGCCCATACAGTTCCTCTAAGGAGCCCTGACGGGGATTACATTGTACACCACAGCAAAGGCTCAGCAGCGCAAGCTGTCAACATCTGCTTTAACCGAACAGGGCCAAAACTGAAGGTAAAATATCAGAAACAACAATCGACACGCGTTCTTTGCACACACACTAGTTGTATTAAATTACGACAAAATTAATTTTCATTAAGAACTCATCTTCCACTCTCATAACCATTGCAATTCTATGATTCATAAAGTCTAGCAATACACATCGTAGGTACATCGTATTCTTATTACTATATGAACTTCTCGACGCTGTACTAGATGCGAATCACATGTGGTTATAGTGCGGATCTAGTACCACACAAAAAAACTACAATTCTATGCTAGCAAAGAAGTAGAAATATTTTGAAATCATTAAGTCCATTCAGAAAATGTATTATCAAGCGGATTAATTAAGCAAGCAAGATAATTTAATTGTGATACGGTACTCAGTTTTTTAATAGCTGAAAAATCGTCAAACGCGGATTTATTATTGTACTATCAAGAGGAGATAGCATGTTTCAGCGCTAGTGGGTGCGGTGTAGCTGGTCCATGTAGAATCTATTAAGGCTTCTCTAAAAAATGTTTGACGCATTTGACCCTCCTAGTTGTTAGACAGAGAACATCCGAAGGACTTCTACCTCAAACTGGTGAGCTCCCTGCTACCTGATTTGCAAAAGAACCTTTCAACAGATCAACAAGGGCACGAGTTCATCTTCTGGGTAATGCCGCGCTTTACGAAGGACTTCGCTATATGTCCGATTGTCGTTGTTGATCTTGGCAGTCAAGAGGTCCGGAAGAACATATCCCGCTGTGCGGATAACTCCATAATGCTCTGTGAATTGCGCGGTATGTACATAGGATGGGTTTCAGGATAGGGCAAATATACTGACGAATTTGTCTGAAAGATTCATTAAAACTATCAGACGGGTACACCAACACTGTAGTTAAAAGGTCGAAGTGAAAGTAAAAGTCTGTGCCCGGATTCAGGGCTGTAGGAAGGGGGGGAAGGGCAGTCATAGGAAGATATGGTAAAACGTTTTTTCGCAATTGTACAGCTGTCTAAAAAGTAAACTCACTGAGCACTAAACGCGATATAAAGTGATAGACTACCAGGCTGTTTGAACAACACATTTGCCTTCTAAGTGCAGCCGCTGCTAGAGATCGCTTCGCACTGCTAATCAATATTTGCGAGATCTTTCGTCTTATAAACTGGTTTGCAATAAAGCGGTTTGCATATCTGTCATGCGAATATTCGGCTAATTTTGACAGAAATTTAACTGAACTCGTAACTGTGCAAACGTGTAGAGTGTCCGCACTTAACGGAGGACCACTTAGACTTCACGATTCCTTGGCCGCGAACTCCTGCAGGGAAGAAGACGTTCAAGTTCTGCTCATCCATCTGTGCAACTTTGACGGGTACTATCACCAAAGTTTGCTCTCCAGGAGGTTACTGGGAATCGTCTAAGGGTACCTGCAATACGTTGCAAAATACCTGCGAGTTGTTGCCTCGACTGGACGGGTCCATTCGTCTCATCTTCGTAAGTGCTCTTGTGTCAAATTACATATTGAGATTATAGGCTTTTTATTTAGAACTTTCTGCATCTTCAAGGCATATGTTCAAGTGCGCACACACAACTTGTCTTAATTATTTTTGATTCTGCTACCTTATTTTGGTAACTACAGAATCTCAGTACGTTCGAGCATCAAAGTGAAGCAATTCGCGATGTGCTGGTAAAGAAGAATGATGCCTTGGACGTAGTGTTTAGGACTCGGGTGGAGCTGGCCAAGAATCTCACTGCATTAATCAAAGGGCCCCAGGAAGTTGAAAATAAAACCAAAAAGTTCATGAATGAAGTGAGTGGAATATATGGTCTACACAAGAGAGTGAAATGATCATTTAGACAATGATGACTTTAAAGATATTAATATTGTTAGTGTGTTAGCAACTACTTGTTTTTTGGACTAACGCCAAAAATGGTTCGACTTGCAAGAATGAGCATCGCTGAGCAAAACATGAGAACTCTTGATGGTCAAAAATGACTTGATTTCTCTTTCAATCAACAACCATAGGTACCCGTTATGAATATTATTGCATTCTGTACTATTATTGTCAATACCGATACTCATAGCGGCACATGGGAAAATGTTTAAGGCCAATGATTACATTTCCAGGATGAGCGACACCATGTGGCTCTGGTTACATTCTCGCTTGCATCGAAACTCCAACCTTTAGTCACTATTTATCAGCAGGGATACTCGTATCAATACACGGAACGCATTTGTGGTAGCGTACCATAGAAGACTCTTGTTCAGGTCTTCCCCCTGCCTTGAAAGACAATTTTCTCGATTGGTTTTGTTGACGTTACGAACCTATTTTTATCAATGATGCGCGTAAGTACACTCGACCAATCTTGCTTACCCAGCTAATTTGAATGAGTTTGTATAGAGCCGCTTCTAATGTGTCGAATCTGTTGGAGTGTTTCATAGGTAATGCAAACCGCCATAGCCCGCGTTACATCAAAAAAAGAACTTTCGCAAGCGTGCATAATTGGTCGAGAGTTTCTCACGAGTTTTGGAGAGAAACTCAGCGATAATCAAGTTGTCAAAAGTGGCGACGAACAAATACCGGAATCCCATAACCTTGGTAATGAGATCTTATGTATAGTTATATTATATGAAAGGGAGGATTTTTTAATAAAAGTGCAAAAAACAAGCTTGAAGGGCCCGCAGTACTATGAAAAGTTGGAAAGCTTTTTGCTCCTCTAAATAGTAACTATGGTGTCTTAGTGTTATGTATGATACATACTTGTAAAAACATATTAAGGCAAAACAAATGCCTGTAAAAGTGATGATAAGCATGTTTATCTGGTGCAGCGTTTGCAGTGCAAAAGGTTTCGCTTGCTGCTCTGACCACGCCTGTTTCCTTGGACAATCAGGATACGATGAGACCTCGAGAGTACATACGGTCCGATGTAGCTGGTTCTTGGGTAGAGCTCTCGGGAGAGTTCAACACCTCAAAGTCTTTGTTCATTATGGGACATATTGTCATGGATAAATTGCCCGTAGATGTCATTAAACCTAAAGCATCTGAAAATTTTCCGGAATGGACAGTGGTAAGTCAATATGTTTAACAAAAGCGATTTTCACCAAAGTATATGTATATCTACCGCCTATGTATTCAAAGATAAGGCCGAGGAGCGCATTTTTATATTCTTATCTGTAATAGAAATAGCATGCAGGAAAAGTGGAATCCAGCGACTCAGAGAGCTGAAGTACTAGAGTTTATATATATATATATATATATATATATATATATA
>MNPL01019380.1:12242-23927 GCA_002081605.1 Tropilaelaps mercedesae
AATTTTGCTTCTGGGTAGTCCTGAGTGGCCTTGTGCAGGAACGTGTTTATCACGGCACATATTGTCATATCGGCTCGAACTAGTTTGGTGCAAGCTTGTATAAACTCGCACTGGAGTACCTATAAAGGACAGCTCGATGCAGGCATCCTTAAAGTACACTATTTATTACTATAGTGTACTCGTAATACTACTGGTAATGTTGTATGATATCCTTATATGAGCACAATAAGATGTACATATGTGATGGTTGACAATGGCAACGTAGGCGCAAATACGGATACTAGAATTGTCGCATCGTGGTGCATGTCGAGAATGAGCGGTACTTTTTCCATCACGACACGATGTCAGAAGGAATAGTTCATCATGTGCGCTATTCCAGGATGGATTAGGGTGGACTTGCGTGGTGATATGAGCGTTAGCGGAACGTATGTCCTCTTCGATCTGAGTTTGGAACCCGTTGCGGTTGTGACGCCGGCGATATCTATTCTTGACGTTGCGCATTTGGGTGCGCCTCGCTGCAGGGGGAGGATCGGAGGTGGGTGGATCCACTCTCTGGCGTTATCCATTCATTGGGTTTGGACTTCTGAGCCAATGAGAAAGTACTATCGTTGACACTAAATGCTGGCTGATGGTCAACTCAGAAAATAATCTCATTTGTATCAACGTCCATCGTCACCAGAGCGCCGTAGCTAGGCGTCGTCATAAAGAACTTTCCGTTTCGAGACCTGCCTAAGCAAAACGAAGTTCCGACTCACGCAGTGGATTCTCTTGTTCGCTGAGTAGCGACCGTGTCACGGAAGGTTGGAACATTCAATTGCAAAACTTTAACAAACAGGACCATAGTAAACTCTCAGATGACCAGCGGCTAAGAAACTTTTGTTCATTGTACAAACGTGTATATATTTGCCAACCCGATGTCGTGCACTGCTTCACAATTCAAATAGGACGGGGTAAAGTACACTACTCGATGGGCAGATTTTTTTTTGTGACATGTAAGTGTACTCCACAACGGCTGACTAAGAATTCTCGTTGAACATCTAAAGCGTTCACACGTTATGAGGACTTAGAGAATCATGGTCTGACCCTTCACCTGCGGTCCAACGACCTTCAAAATCGCTGAAGTCTGTAACGGAATATCGTTTATGACATCCCTACCTACATACACGCTTGGGTAGGAACGATTTTTCCCAGCTTTCTGTAATTTTAACAATTCAGCACACGTTGTATTAATCCCCTATCATTTTCAATTGTTCACCGATCCAAGTCGTGCGTGGACTCGAAGAGATCAATTCGGGGCAAAACAATCCTAGACGAAAACACGCTCATTGAAAATGATATAGGATGCGTTTATTCAAATCACGCTGTGTCAGTTTTACGTTAGGATGCAGCTCTCTGTAAGCATTCCAGAGAGCTTAACGTGCTGCATACTCTACGTTCGTTTTATGTAATCCTGCTCACGAAGGCGGCACATGCTCAGACCTCTGAAGCATGCACCGTTATCCTTCGCTCGTTTCTGAAACGTGCATACGAAGCTATCTCAACCTAGCGGTCGCTGTCTTCATTATTCGTCATTTCATTTCCTACACTATAACAACAATGCCAGTTTCCCATGCTCTGCTCCACTAAACGTCACTCCCTTTGTACACACACACACACACTACGGGCGCGAGAATGGTTTCACCGGACTGCGTCCAAGCTCGAATACATTACCAACATCGGTATCACTTGGTCGTCATCGGCGTGGCCTACAAAATCTATTTTGTAGGTCACGCTGAAGTACGCCCCATCTGGTTGTATGACGAGAGCGTTGTGGTCTCACCAGCCCGGGGCGCCACTATTCGCCGACGAGGTCATGTTCTGCTCCCCGGCGCCCTGTTCCTCCGATTCTACGGATGTTCCGCAAGTGCCGATGGCCGACCCGGAACGTGCTTCTTCGCTGTCCGGATTTGTCGTGCAGGGGACGGTGGTCTGTTTCGCATCGGAACCTTCCACCCCATGAGTGGTCACCTCGTCGCTGTTGTCGCTACGAACGCTTCCACTGGTCGTGTTGTCGAGCTGGCCTGGCGTCGAGTACGCCTCCGTAGCAGACCGGTCGGTCCCGCCATCCGAACGAGCCTGTTCGGTAGTGGAGGCCTCCTTCTGTTCCTTCGGCGTGTGCTTCTCGTTAAGCGCCGGCTCGCCGCCGTCTTCCAAGGCTGACTGCGGCTTTTTTGCTGGTGTAGTTTCGGCGTCGTCCTGGTGAGCCACTTCGGTTGCGTCCTTGACACGGGTGTCCACCCACTGCGTCGTACTGGGGTCGGTAGCATCTGCCTGAAAGATTTTAGTCGTAGGCTCCTGCCCTGCCATGCGGATCGACTCAATCGCGGCAGCCGTGGCCTTCCTGGTCGTGGCCTTCACGCCCTCCTCGCCGCTCTTCGTTGTCACCGCCTTGATGAGGTCCTTGCTGGGAGCTTTGCTGATCACGTTCATGATGGCGTTGCTCATCGTTGTCAAGTCCATGCTATATCCACGAGCTATCTTGATCGTGTCTTCGATCTCACCGTCTTGACTGGCGGTTGTGAAGCCCGACGAACCCGTCGTGCTCGTGAGTAGTTCCGCGTCGTCTTCGCGAACGCCCTCGTTCGTCACCTGGGCCTCTTCGTTGAGTTCGGCCATCAAGCTGGTCGTGGAATGGGCGACGGTCGTGGCTTCCGGCCTGTACTCACGAGCGCCTTCTGTGGTGAGCACTCTGCTGACCGCTTGGTGCTCGGGGATGTTTTCGTAGACCCCATTTTCGGAAGTCGTTTGAGTTGTGGGTGCGGCGGTGCCTGTTTGGTCGTTCTCCTCTGAGGAACTCTCGAGGCTTCCGGAGTGTTCATGGGAGACGCCTGCGTGAAGGCTGACTTTTGGCGTCGTTGGTTCATCGTTGCGAGCGCCTTCGGTCGTTGAGGTGTCGTTCTCCTCGGAACTTGAATGGGTCTTAGTGGCTGTAATACACGAAAATGGAAATGTCCCAGTGAGTGTCGTGGATCGCTCCTCAGAGTGCCTTCAAACGGAAGTCAATTGAAATAGCCTATGACCACCGACCTTCAGCGTTACACGGTGCACACGTCAGCTGCAAACGAGAAACTCATTGGAAAACGTGGTCGATAGGCAGACATCACGTGTAAACCCCCATAAAACATTATAAACCCCCAACGGCGAGCTCGAATCTCGAAACTATCGCGATTGCACGACGAAATGTGCAATCTCTCTAGTCACAAGCGTGTTCACATCGTCGGCCAAATCATTCTCTGTAGTCACTCACTCGAATCGGGTGCCGGTGACGTCGTGGCCTGCGTGACGTTGGGCCTCTGACTAACCAGCGATTGAACTTCCCTCATGAGCTTCTTGATGAGAGCTTGATTTTTTTCGGCCGTCGCCGCCAGTGCAGCGAACTGCTTGAGAATGCTTTGCGTTTTATCCGACTGACGGAACAGTTTCCGCAGCTCGCCGGTCTTGGTCACGTATGGTTTTCTGGAAGCGGGCGTCATCGACACGTTCGGCGTTAAATTTCGTGTTTGAATAAAAATTACAAATCATCGAATCACTCAATATGCAAACGTGTCAAAGAAGGGTGATGTCACCTACTGGGGCGACATGGAGATATCCTTAGGATCCCACACGACAGGCGCCGTATACGGCTCTGCGGATGACTCGTCGGACTGAAATAAACAATGGCATTTAATGCTGGCGAACAAAAGCAGAGTCTAGCGTTTGATTAATTTTCGATGCTCTAAACCAACTGTTATTGGGATTAAAGAGTTAGTTTTATTTGACCGAGTAGAAATCGTTAGCGAGTGGACTAGGTAGAAAAAAAACCTAAGAATATCAAATGGTTTTTTCTTGAAGAAACAAAGCTTTTGTAGAAATTTCACTGCTATTATGAATGAGCAAAAGAGCAAGCTTGAGTCTAATATGCCCTTGCGAACTGACTTTTGCGTCAAGGCGTACGCAGCAAAATTTGCTGTCAGCGTGTTCACCTTAGAATTACTAATATGAATCTGTTCCCTCAGACATCGCCGCAGTATTCACATAGCCAATAACCGCTAAGTCAATATTTGTGTTACGAGAATACAGCAACATGCACGCGACAATTATTACGGGGAAAAAGACCCCCAATGTGAAGGTAGCCCCCACTGCATCGTATCATCCTGCGAACGTTTAATATACTTTAGCCTAAGTGAACACAACTTCAGCTATCTTGTCCCCATGGACACATAATAACGACCAACTCACCCGTAAAGCCGCACCCTCGATTCCGACCGCCAGCGCGAGCAAAACAGCGACACATCGTAGCGGCATCATCTTTGCACTACGGGCGGACTAAGGGAGTCCGACTCTCACGGGCCGGTGACTCCGAACAACGGACGGGGCAAAATGACCTCTGGGTTACAACTCACGAGGACACCACAGCCGAATAGATGTCGCCACCATCAGCTAAAAACCTGGTCGAACTGCAGCAGCCATCATCCACTTTTGCACATCTGACGTGGCACGAACTTAAGAAACGTGCCGTTAATGACATCGGCACGGACGCGATACACACTTCGCCGTGTCACGCATGCGCTCACGTACGCGTACGGCGCCTCGTCGAAGTGTCGCTTGCCAGCGCGGACGTAAACCTAAACTCTGTCTTAGACACTGCAGGTATACGACGACTGTCGACGATGATTCGATGGGACTGGTGTTCTGTAGCGTGACTTTACGTGTGCGCTGGATTAAAGGTCGAGATATTGACCCGTTCAAGAAAGAATCGACGTCGTATTGGTGACGCTCTGCCACCGGCTGCGGGTTAGACGGGCGGGTGCGGTGTTATCCGTTGAGATAAGTTTAACTTATTACCGTTAGCTGTAACGTGGCCATCTATTGTGTTTTTTTTTCTGGGACCAAATACTCCTGCTGGGGGTACAGAGAGGCCAACGGGCGATTGCTTGGAAACATGCATTTCGCTACGGAGGGATGGGGTTGCCGGTGGCCGGACGTTATGATATTTGTGTAGATTTGTGTAGATATATGTGTAGATTTGATAGACAACACGGATAAAGCTGTTAAATGAAATATTTTTTTTTCAATATTGTGTCTACCGGTTTTGCTGTGTTAATTACTTATTATTTATGTCGTAAATTTGTTACGTTGTTGATGCAAGTTACGGAAGTAAAAGCTGCCGGAAGTAAGTTCTCGAATGAGTGCGAGGTACGGATTTAGAAATTTTATAGAGGACCGTGTTTGTACGAGCATTTAGGCGATCTACTAAAAAAAAATAGTACTGATTAATTTTCAAAGTGTTCAATAAGTGCGAGTGCACCTCTATTCTTCGACTCTGTAGCAAATCTTCGAAGATTCGTCTAGACTTGATAAAGCGAACTGATTCGCAACAAGTGTACGGGCATCTTTTCCCTCGAAAGGTCCAAGGTTCCAACCTTATCTGAGATCCATTCAAATGTTATTGTTTTTTAATATGCAAAAATCATGTTTGACGTTGTACTGAACTGAGGAATATGTCACCTACTATTCACGTTATGCCCATGCTGGTTTGAGTTATGCCCCAGCCAAAAAACACCGGACACGGACTATTATTGTATGAAATAAAGAGGTGTTACAAAATGAAAACGTTTACAGTTTTAGCAGTGAAACAATCAGACCTAAGAGCTGATTGCGACGAAAAATCAAATTTGTGCTCAGGCGCGTACGACTCAATCAGAGTCGCACATGAATATTGTTCTTCGTTTTGCTAAACTCAGCTAAATCGATAGAACATTATCTGGCAGAATAATGCATAGTTGTGAATTTTCGAATGCAGTTCGCATCCGTTCTTCACTTCGGATTTTCCAGGTCGGCCATGGCAGGCCGAGAGTGTCTTGCCCAAGTTGAGCGTGTACACGGACACGTAGATCGTCGAAAACGCTAACTATAACGCCAAGTTAGAGTTCCACAGCAGAGAGAATAATACCTCCGGATATTGACTAAGCCAACTTAATTTGCGGCTTCGTAAAAACGTTAGTATATGAATCGAAATCGTCGACTAGTCACGCATTTTCGAGAGCAGCAAAGGTATGTTTCAGTTCTCAATGTAGTTTTAGTGCTATTACACGTTGGATCAGTTATGTCTCTATAAATCCAACGGCAATGTTGTGTTACTCGTTGACGAATAAAGCAACAAACAGCCTTTGAAAAACGCATCCAGTTTGACCCGGTGAGTTACGTGAACACGAAGGAAGTACAACCTGTCAAGGTTACAGTTGAGCTTTTACTGAGGCCTATGTAAAGCCGCGATAGTGTTGGAGAAGACATTTGAGAGAGATCCTTTAAGCGCACTACATTGAACTACACCTTATCTAGAATTTATTGCCAAATCTTGTCTCTCGGTGGTAGAACCAGGAGGTCTTCGAACCAGGAGGTTTTCCTTCCTCGTCTGGTCTACAGGCGAAACTTCGATATTATTTTAGCCGACGTCGTTTATAGTTTTGCACCGCTTTCTCCCTCGTATGCACGCGTCTCTCCCTGTTGACAACTGCCACTAAGCTCTCGGCTTTTATTATATAATAAAAGCCGACATAGAGAGTACAAAGGGCTGACAATGTTCCCCCGGTTGGGTGGCTCACGACAAGACGTTTAGTGGTAGCCTGCTCCGGCTGTCTGTCTCTCCATGTCGCGTCACTGCACCGCTAATACGAAACTAGCCTATCACCCTTGCCCCGCGCGGAACATCGCCGGTTCGACGAAGCTCTACGAAACATATTTTCTTAGTCCGATGTGTGCTTGCCGCCCCCACGAGCTCGAGCCCTTCCATCATTTCGTGGCGTCGGATTTCCCGCAAAAATCCGATAATTCCCACAAAATTATCTCGGCCTGCGTCGGCCTTAGTTCGGAGTAACCGGTTGGATGGAGGGGATAGAAGACGAGTGGGAAGATTCAAACGTAATCTGTGTTTCCGAGCTTTACGACAGCGCACCGCCCACCGACGAACCTCGAGAAAGGTGTAGATGGTATGCACACATGTGTGTGTGTGTGTGTGTGTGTGTGTAAAGATAGATAGGGTTAGAGCTGAGTGGTGAAATCGTGGCAACATCGACCAACCCTGCAGTAGACGCAGTCGAATGACAGCGCCAGGGCCCTACGAGAGGAAGGACCAGTTTGGCGGCTGTCAGGGAAGCTCTTAAGGGTTCGGTTATGAACGAGTTGTAGGTGGTGCTTGCTCTTTTTTTCGTAAAGGCTAATCTTAAATGTCCACCCGAAGAGCGCTCAGCCAGCCTGACAGACAGCGCACAGCAGCTGTGAGTTGTAGCTGGACTGACGGCGAACGTATTCTCAAGCCGGTGCTGCCCCCGATAGGCAAGGCAGTAGCCTTGCAGAGTATCCTATATTGTAACCCCCTCATACGGCCTACACTTATCGTTTCTTTCGGTCGGAGTCCCCTGAATGGTTGGGGCGTGCATCTCGATCATCGGCTGTACCCAATGAATGTCCTTCTTGGCCTATTACGCCTATCTCGCCTGCCACCCTACTCACTCGTAGGCTACCCCACCTATACGCGAACGATACGAATGACCGTCGAGCTGCGTATTGCCACTGGTGCCGTAATGCACCTATACTTAAATATATATACACACATACATGTATACATATGTGTGTGTGTGTGTATATATGGCTAGAAAGGTAGATAGATATGTATATGTAAAAGAAGACGCTGTTGGTGGGTTCAGCTCGTGGAGGCGCTCCCTCTCTCGCTTCCTCCGCCCAATTGGACGCCGTTAGCGCCGGGCGCTGTTCAGTTGATGATGGAGGTTCATCGGCGGCGCTCGAAATGCCTGCGATCACGATAACTTCGAATCAATGTTGTGTTTAAATTATTCCTCCTCACCTCTCCTTCGTGCCGAGCATTTGCGCCGGCCTCCGCGTCTCCCCCGTTAGTCTCAGCCTCCGACGCTCGCCTAAACTCGTGCCCCCTTCCTGGTCTTCCTGCGCGTTCCTGGCTGACGCCGGCGACGACACCTTGAACTGCTATGGCTCCAGACTACTGTCTCGATCTCTACTCCCCTTTCAGGTCCACCATGGTCCCTCTCCCTTCTGTTCTCGGTCTCGCTCTCTCTCTCTCATTTGGGGGCAACGGCGACGACAACAACAACAACGATAACAACAGCAACAACAAAAATGGTGGACCCGATCTCTCGGGTGCACAAACGGACACGGTCTAGCGACTGGCGTGAGCGCGCGCGCGCGCGCGCGAGCTCGTCTTTATGGCAGTCGTTGGGTCGGAGCAGATCCGAAATGGCCCCCGGGGGTGGCGGCGGCGAACCCAAGGGGCGCTCAGAGTAGACGGCTACTCGGCTTAGCCCAGCTACCGCGCGTAGCAGGCTCGAGCCATGCGGCAAGCCGGGGGGCGAGTCCCTAGCAGAGGGACGAAGGAAGTTGAGAAGCGCGTGTCCACGAAAGCGAGAGGGAGATGAGAGACGGGGATAGACGTGCTTGAGAAATGAGAGATATGTACATGTTTTAGACACTGTTAGCACTACACGCCGACGGATACATATTTACCCCACATGTACGACGGCGGCGGCGGCGTAAACAGACGCAGCCAACAATTGCACCTCGATGTTGCCATCTCTCAGCCGACATGGCGGCCCATACAAGACAACGGAACAGGGGACGACTAAAACGTTGTCATGCGAGTTTCATAGGGAACGAATGGATGAGTTCTCGGTGCATGCGGACAGGTCGTGCTCCCTCGTTCAAACAGACGCTGCGGTGTCAGCTGGCGGAGCCAGGTTAAACAGGTGGTGGGCAGGCGGTTGGCTGTCCTTCGTTTCGGATGCACACATCTGACAACGCACTCGGCTGGCTCCCGACCACAAAACAAAATGAATGGATATCTCAATGCGGATCCGAAACACGAGATCGGGATGGGGCTCTGATGGGGAGCCGTTGAGCGCGGCATGCACTCCGACGCGGTCGCCATCTTGCACGCGCGCATGTGTACGCACGCGCTATTCGATTTCTGTAGGATACTGCTGTTAGCGTGACGAATGTACTTGCCAGTGTAAACCGAGACGATGCTGAAGAACTCCTGAACGGGTAGAAATGCCCTCTTCTCTAGAATCGAATCGAGCTTTCTTCTGAGGTGGTGGCCCAACATGAAAAAAAGTGATTAGTAGTTAGTCTTTGAACTGCATCTGTGAACTTTCTAGTACCACTTCCGAGTTAAAGTAGTGACGTTTCGGCGTGTGATGAAGCGGCGCCGTTTCATGCGTCGGAAGCTACCAGAGCCCTTGGAGCGTCTAGGGGACTCCGCGGGTGCCGTTCGCGTTGGACGGTCTTTTTTTTTTTTTGTTCGAGATAGTTGACATCTGTAAAACGCACAGCATTGACGGCTTTCCACCTAAGCGTATAGAAGCGGCCAATAGCACAAAAGCTTGAATCCCCTTGCGGTGATAAAGACGAAGAAACCCTCACTTGGCCTCGCTCTCCACAAACGCCTGCGATTACTGAAGCCTGCCGATGAGGTGCTACTTAACGAGATCATGCGTAATTTCTTCTTCTTTTCATACGTAATCTTTTCTGCTTATGTATTTCGCCTCTCGGAAATTCTTGTTTGGTCCGTGACTCGTGATTGGCTTCGTAAGAGATCGGTAGAGGCAAACGCCACACGTTTGACCTATCGCGACGGTGTTTGTCGTCCGACTTGTTTGCCAACGAATCGCGTCACCCAACAGCTAAACAGAAAAAGAAGAAGACTCTCCGCCGAAGTCGAGAGAGAGATAAGTAAATCGGCCATCATGGCCATAACGCCACTTCAAAGCGGCATGCATTTTAATTCCGAGCTTCTTCTGTCCAAAGGACGAACAAAGGCACCACAAGGCTCTGGCAGGTCAACTCTTTATTTGCAGTCTCTAAATCGGTCAGTCTCCTGTGATCGGTCCGTGCGACGGTTTTTGGCATCTCGAAATTGCATGCGTTCATGGTAACCCTTCAACGTTTTTGAGGTTTCAGCACAGAAATTCTGGCACGAACCCAGTAGCTTCCAGTCGATAGCTTCGCTCAGCGTTAGCACCGCACAAAAGCCAAAACGGGGCTCTTGATTCGATTCCGTTAAACTCATTTAGGACCCCAGCTGTTGTCATGGCGAGGTGTAACTGAGGTCCTATATGGCGTCATATCCTTTGTAAAGGCACCATTATGACTGCTCTCATTGGACAAGTTTCGGCCCTATTCCTGTCTTTCAGGGCACGGCCACTGGGTAACCGTCAGCCGATACTTAATCACCGTCACAAACTATTGAAACCGTGCTCACCATGTTTTACGATGTTAATTGCGTGCTTAATTGACGGAACAATCTGGAGGAGGCCCCTCTCGTACACGTGTCTATCACAATGCCACGTACTAAGCACGCACGTACGGTCACGTTTAGCTTAGAATTCGTTCACTTTAGGATGCTCGCCACCTTAGACAGTGGTTTCAGACGCATTCGTCCGTCCCTCAACTGTCCAGGAGAAGCTGGAAATAATTAGTTAGCCATTGCTGCTCAACTTTATTGGCGCTGAATTAACGCCAGTGAACGCCAGTTTTAGCCGGACGTGCATTTTTCCGTTTAGGATGTGTGCAGAAGTGTTAGCATTATGATACGGCGTGTAACGAGAGTAGCACAGCTGCCCGTCGTTTGCCAGTAGTTTGCGTGCGTCACGTTTTCTCGCTGCAGTGGAAAGAACGCTTGTTCCACTTTTTCCATCATCCTTCTTGAGCTTGACCTCTCGACGGCAGCTTTTCCGTGAGAGGCAACCTGCTCGTGTTACGGCTGCGATCCGTTCGGACGCACCGAAGATGGGAGAGGCGATCTATTCTGAATAAACGTTTTCACATTAGACAGAAAGTACCCCATCTAGCCAGGCACAAGGTCAGGCTACCTCAGCTGGACGATTTGAGAACGATTATCGAACGGTCATCGTTTCGTGTTCGCAGATGCAACCGAAACAAGTACGAAGTCATTAAGAAGTCAACGATGTTTTCCTCGTAATGCTAACACATCCTCAGTTATGTTTTGTTCGACCTCCCCCCACCGACAAGGACAACACCCCCCCCCCGTTCGCACCCGCGTGCGACCACTAACGTTTTCGGAAATCTACGCTCAGGAACTTCAGCTCGCGTCCGTCATTGCGCGCTGCAGAAGTCCTCTTGACTGGAAAAATGGTTTTTTCCTAGCCATGGCGACCGCATAACGGGGAACAAGCGGCCTCAAATATTAAGAGCGTGCGACTCGAGTAAACTTACAGAAGTTTTTACACAAGTGACGGTAAAACTTGAACGATATTTGAGGCATTCTACTCGATTGATTTGAAAATTGTTTACGGCGAACATAGCTGGCTTCTGAGACATCCGCAAAAATAACGCAATCGAAGACTGACGAGGTTGACTTTTGTCGAAACGATGGAAAAGGACGGTTTTTAGGGCTACCGTTTAGTGCAGTAGTAACCTGAGGTCTTCCTTGTCAATAAAACCTAACCCTCGTCGACATGGATCACTCTAATATTTTGCATGGAGTTTTTGCATTTTGTTAAATCATGCGGCGGTTTTCTACGACGCTGTTGCTGCTGTTGCTGTTGCTGCTGCTGTTGCTGCTGTTGCTGTTGCTGCTGTTGCTGCTGTTGCTGCTGTTGCTGTTGCTGCTGTTGC
>MNPL01019385.1:943-12822 GCA_002081605.1 Tropilaelaps mercedesae
GACGTAATTACGTCTTCTAGAAGAACACGGGATGCGCTTTCACAACTGATGGTGCACAGGAGCTAGATGACAGTGCTCGGTTGGCAACACGGAGAACATTAACATATCCAGTGATATACTTGCTCATTGCAAGGACGGAATCCCAGTCTCTGATGAAGGTTAGATGACGGCTACGGCAAAAAGCATAGCGAAGCGGACGATGAGGTTGAGAGTGGAAATCAAGAGCATCCGTGACAATAGTATAAATTATTCAAAAGACCTGTTCCGCGTGTTTATCGCAAGATTATTTAAAGTAGTCTGTGATAGCGGCATTACATTTGTTTGTTAACCGTTTGAGTGAAACTTGCACTAAAGCATCTTCAATCTCTTTCCTAATACCAAACCTGAATTAAGGCTTGGTGTAGCTCATGTTTGGGTACTGTCGACGTAGCTCAAAATATTGTGAAATTAATGTCACTCCTACGCACTGCGGTATTAACCGCGTATAGAGGGCTTGAACACAATTGGACAGAAATTGTACATATAGATAGGGGCTTCTCTGAGAATGAAATCCGAAAACCTTTGGCGAAAGTTGAAGTTATCGTCGTTAAAAAAATTTATTCGTAATTTCCTAATGGACAGAACATAATTGGAATTTTCTGCAATTCTTCTTGCAAAGGTATTTTATTTACAAGATGCACACGCCCTCTTCTATCTCATGTTATAAATGTCAGACGAAGGCACATTGCCACCTCGCGCTGGAGTAAGCTGGTTTTTAAAATAACGGTAAAACAAGGAATCCCATGAGCCAATAAAACACAATACAAAGCGTGTCAACTGCAAAAAGCAGCATCCCTCTACTAGTGTAAGCTGTCTACTCCGCGCATATAAAATTGACAGATACAAGGCGCAGTTGGAAACTTGACTGATACTTCCATTTAAGGCCTTATATTCTAACGCAGAATAAACTCAGATAGTGCAAACGTCGCAGGTCTTAGCAGCCAAATACTGCCCCGAGACTATATGAGAGAAAATTCGTACCCCGAAATATGTCTACAAGAAGGCCTACACTCAATAGAAAGAAAAGAGTAGTTTCAATGAAGCCAATGTTATACCTGATTTTTGTACTGAGGCCTCGAGCGGAAAAGAATGAAAAGATTCCATGATTGCCCTAGGGCCACTATGGTTGACAATTTTTTCTTTGAAAGAGATTGCATTTGAAAATTTTCATGCATGCCTTATGTATAGTTTTAGTCAGTTTACAGCAATGAATAATAACGTGAGATAGTGTCAAATGTGACATGTAGGACCCAAGCTAATCGCTATGGGATTCAATGGATATAGTGTAAATGTTTTTGTAATTTTAAATATTGGGGCTGGGGGTCTCAGAAAGGCGGGTCGATTCGAAATGCTTACGGACATCCTGCAGGACAAGAATGCCAGAGTGAGTGGGGTGGTGGTCGACGAAACTTGGTTAAAAATGGTTGTTACAACACCTTTGCTATTTCGAATTTCAACTTCATTCTCTCAAGTAGAGAAACTCGCAAGCAGGGTGGCAGCGTCGGCATAGTACTGTTGTCAAACCAGCTAGGGAGATTACTAAAGATGGCAAAATTCAAGTGGTGCATGTTCCTTTCGAAACGCTACCTTTTTGGGGGCTACATTGACGTTATATTTCTGCTACTGTACGCACTTGTATCGGTCACATAATGATTGGGAACTACGGTCTTATTAACATCTATCTGTCTGGGGGAGTCTCTTATGCTTTGATCTTATGCAGTTGTTATCACTGTTGTGAGTAGGCACTCTGTTAGACAAAGGGGTGACAGGTCCGGCGTGCTTCTATTGGTTAAACGGTGTGTCAGTCATGGCGCCCAGCGATTCTGAGTGAAGACGTTAAAGCAGACTCGGCTTACTGTAAACTACACAAGGGAAGTTGATAGCGCTTCCTAGTCTTTTCGTGAGAGTTTAACTCGTGAATGTGAAGATTGTGATTGTTTCAAAGTTTTCGAAGCGGACACTCCTTAGAGAAAAAATTAAGCGCACTTTGAGGAGCTTACGCAATGTAGTAAATAGTTATAGTACTGATACCTGAAGCCGGTGCTCTAGCTTTTTAAATCAGCCTACTACCTTAGGCTCCAAAGGTATCGTGATCATTTAAACGCTGCTAGAGCAGCTTTTTACCTAACCCAATTCAAAGTTATGCTAGACGGGCAATTTCTTAAACGTATCTTGTGGGAATTTTTTTGTTAACCCAGTTCTTATATTCCTTGAACATTCGGTGACTGGCAATTATCTTGTATATTTGACTATTTACGGTGTCCTTCTTGTGTATTCTATCTCAGATCGGTGTACTTTATTTTAATATCTTATGATAATACTACAAAACCTGCGATTAGCTATGTCATTTCTTCAACTACGCTTGGGCATTCGGTAAACTGTTCCTCATTCGTGATTGATGGACACATTCATGATGGCAACCAAGCTTACTGCTAAATTAAACTGTTGTAAAGTAATAAAATTTATATCATGTAAAGAAAATAATATTGGTGATTTATCGTACGTAGTACAAAACCAAGTGCCTTGTTACTTTGTCGGAAAAACCTAAAGCCACGTAATCGTCGCATATGCTGTTGAGATTCCGACGTGCGAAAACGTGCATAAATGTCAATTGAGAATAATTTCCCGCACCTGGCATAAGCTAATGAAGTTTAATAGAAACATAATTATACGGCTATATTTTTGTTATCCCCGTTTTTTGAATCAGTCTTAGAGTTGATTACCCAGAAGGTAATCATTTAAACTAACAAAGGTGACCACTGCTCGTGCTGTAGCTTTCATGGTTGCCTTTGGAGGTTGCCCGAGGTAATTCCTAAATACAAGGATTTGTTCACCTTATAAACATTTTCTTGTTTCGCCGAGTGAGTGGAAAGGGGACATTTCCGGCGAAAGTTGAACTTGGGGCGGTAAAACAACAAGCCATTCATCATCATGGTCACGTAGCCGGTACCATGGATAACTCCGTTTCGACATCTAGCTGCCGCTCTACTAGCAGACACTTAGTATCCAGCAAGATAGTTGCCAATTACGTTTCAATCTTTCTTCTTGGCTACCGAACATTTGAGCTATGCGACCACGATGGAATACTACCACACTTCAACGTATTGCGAACGCTGTTTCAACCCTGAGTGGTTGCAAGAAAAGCTTGTGAGTCTCATGTAAGTTGTTGCTGACTAGTTATTGCTAGTGAAGCATGGCCACCATGCCTTCACAAATCATTTTAAAAAGCGCTACTAAATTAAAAAAATCACGTTTCACTATTAATAGGAGACACATCGATGACTTCTGTCTACAAATGAAAAAATGCAATCAATTACTATGCACGCACCACGTTTGGCTAGTGTATTATGCACTGCTGATTGTATTCTTTGCCCAATTACATTTTTACACGTGCAAATACCACTCGCATGTTCAGTCGCTCAGGAAACTGCGAAAAATAAAATGTAACGAAAACCTAAACTTGGTAAACTCTTATTTTCTTAATAATTCCTAAAAAAGTCTCAAACCAACAAGTGAATAGATGCGTTTTCGTTGCTGAATTTCCACATAAACACATAAGAAAAAGCCTAGCGGTGTTTAATCGCAAGATTTTGGAAGCCATCGAACATTTCGGTTCACAAAACTATGCACATATACAGCGCCAACAAAAAATTAAGAGCGTTTTACGACAGGAAATTGATTTTCTAATTTCATTTGATGCAACTAATTTTAATAGGTGCAGGATATTGTCAGCAACGTGGCGTCTGCCGGAGAGCGTCTCGATCGAGAAACTATTTGAAAATGTTGACATTATTTTTCTTCGAGTCGTGGCTCGTGGGAGTAGGTCTTCCAGAGTTTATGGTTAAGGCCACAAATCACGAGTAAGCCTGTATAATGATCTGTTGACCGAGTAACAGAGCTAAATTAAATTAGGTTACGTGTCAAGGAAAAGCCTTCCAATTCATTCAGAAAAGCTCGTAGTTGTGAAAGGGTGTTCCTCGGTCGTTTTCTTCGTCCCATTGAGCTCACACAAGCCAACAAATTGGCTGACAAATCGGAAAATTTGAACAACATATGGTGCGTTTCCCATCTGGGGGTGTGCTGAGTCGAGATGCAATCACGCCAAAGTGAGACGATACCACAGACCCTCTAATATTTATCTGAAAAATACTTGCAGTTTTACCTGAATCTCTTCGAGGAGCCGAAACGGAGCCTGCAGTGCTAGTCTACACTTACTACGAACAGAATGGGTTCTGGCAGTCTGAGTCAACTGACCTATTAACACATTTTCTGTGTTTTATGATTATACCTTCAGCATGAAAACTGTGCTATTTGTGTGTTGCTATTTGAGATAATATTTGATCGCTTTTAACCGAATCTTCTGGAGTTTCTACATATATATATTGCGTTACTTGATATTAATAGAATATCGACAACATTACGGTACCAATAGTAATAATAATAATAATACTAAGTTGATTCATCAACATATTGTTAATATAAACACATACACATTAAACATTGCAGACTAACCTCAATGCTATAAAAAATGATGCACTGGCAAGTAAACATCTACGAAAACATAATAAAAACAATTACACTTATAGACTTAACATGAAATTTTTATTTTGAATTTACACAGGATATACAGACCTAAGTATCGTGTGTCAGATGCAAGCCAAAAACTTAAATTCGTTGTCAGCTTTCCATAAATTTCCGGTGTGTGCGGAGCAGTCTCAATAGCAAAGAGCGCTTGCAGCTCAAAGGATCAGAGATTCGATAAGGCAAGCTTACTCGATATCCCGATAAACATCTCGGGCTAGAGCGGCCAACGTAATCTGTCAAAAATCAAAGTGCCTGCGAATTTAATTCTAGATTAATCATGAGGTTAAACAGTTAGTCTGCCGCAAGTGAGCGAGGCGGGCTTCAATTTAATTATATTTAATTTTTTGATGTTTTTCATTTTCTTTCTAGCAGAGCCTAAATACTATTAGTAATGACTCATATTACGTAATAATACTAATACTGTTGCATGCGAATGGTAATTCTACTCTGGAGAAACAAAAATAATGCACTGAAAGAAATACTGTTTCTACCATAATTATTTTCCAGTTTGTTGATACTAGACTTGAACGAATTGAGGAAAAGCAGCTTGGTGACAGCGCGACCGTTTCACAAATCCACCCGTCGTTCCTCTGTTTTCTATTTTTGCGTGACAACTTTCGGAGGGAAGATCGCTTTGGAGCAAGAGGAAACATAATTGAGAAGAAACATATGTAATACATCAATCTGTAACGGATTTCGATATATCGACATACGCGTTGTATGGCCTTTATTTTTCGGCTCACAGTTATGACACGTCGTTGCGTAACAGGTGTAAGCGAGGGTTTTTTCTCGTCGGGACTGCTAACTCGAATACAGAACCGTTGCATAGTTTGGTAGATATCATTTCCCGTAAGTGTGCATAGAGACACTCTACGCTTCTTTTTTTATCAATTCATGGTGAAATCAACGCATGGTGAAACATGTGTATCAAGTGAATTTGACATAGCAGCAGATAACGACCAAACATTTTACCAAGTGTCAATAATAAAGTACGATTATAAAATAGTATACATCAGTCTCAATTGGTAGTCCTATTGTGAAATGTCGCTGTTGACGGTGTACCGATCTCAGATACACAGAACATAGTCAGTATGTACATTTTGATCGCTTGGTTCCAACTCTAGTCACCGCACCTGCAAATTCAAAATTCCACTGATTATGTTGTCAATGGAATTATGAGTTTCATAAATAATAAAAAAATCTACGAACGGATTCCGTTCGCTTGATATACTGTAAAGCAAAATCAGCTTTTCTCACAAGTTAGGGTTGGTAAATTGTTTGTAGTACGTAAGAGTAGCATGTGAGTTGATATTATACGACGCGCGAAAAAACATCACTTGTAAGTACAAATGGTAAAACGTAGTACACCTGTTCTTTTTAGTCTTAATAAATTGAATATGGTTAATTGTGGATGCAATGTGATATCTTTGCCAAATCAATTCTTTATTATTTTAAAAAATGGCCATAGTAGCTGTCTAACAAAGAACAGCCATTTACGCAGCAGATTACAATCTCTGAAATTGCAATCTTATAAGCACAGCTCTGGAGATCTATGTGTTTAATATAACACCTACTCCTTTGCACGTCGATAACGTAATCATCCCTTAGGAAATTGAGAAGTATTGACAAGGAAAACAGCTGGTATATATTCATGACAATACACTATAGTAGTTTCACGGTTTGAACACACTGCTCAGGTCATTGCGTTGCATGACTCAATTGTAATCGGGTTTTTTGTCGTAGTTTTGATAAATTTAATCATAGAATTGAATTATTTTCAACAGAAAATCATAATGCTAATAACTCTGCGAACATATGGCATCTCAGACCACTATTATATGTCCGCCTTTTAGGCACATTGGATATACAGACGTTGACCAATTAAACAAGATTAGTCATTAATTATCTCAAGTGCCATATTTAGAGGGCGAAATGCTCTGTGGCACAGTGACTCTTATAGTTACGAGGAATACCGGAAGTAAAAAGCAACCTGGAAAGCTTTTTGAGCATAAAACAATAAAACGAAATATTATATCGCACTGCAAATTTTCTTGTTTTGTAGTAGTACAAAAAAACCTTGGTTGTATCCGATACAGCATATCTGAGATATCATCTAAGGATCTGTGTTGTCGTCAGTTTGGTCGATCAGCTCATTACATATCAAGTAATCTACAAAAAGTAGTACTTTACTTTTTATACGACAATGTGTTTAATATAGTTATTTATTCATTAAATTAGGACTTGACCTATTCAAATGATAACCAAAGAATAGTATGAGATGAATATAAGTACAAATTATACAGGCCATTCTATTTTATTTTAGAAAAATCTCTAAAATTAAAAAAACAATGTCCTATGAATTTCTAAGTAAAAAATAAATTTAAGGTTGTAGACCAATGCCGATGAGAAAAAGGCGGTCTAAGTTTCAGAGGACTCGAAATCCGGTGACAATATTTATCTGGATCCAGAAGAAGGTGTAAGAAATTTGCTCTCTGCTATTTCATAGCTACTTAAAACACAGAGAAGCGTCTGCTTTAAGATATTCTGCATGTCTAAATGCTAATTACGTCGCTTCAAATGTGTGTATGCAGAGCGTATTCTCAACTATGCTCGGAAAATTGAGGCATGGATTTCAACCCGTTTCACAAATCGTGAGCTCCCAAGTCCTTGCGTAAAAAAGTCGATCCAGTAAGCTTATTAGGGTGCAATTTTACTGGACCAATTTCCGAAAGGACGACCGACAGAACTAACTCTTCAATGAGTCAAGCAGGTGGCAATGACATGAGACCAACCATTCGGACAATTTTGTTCGAAGGCCAGACTCTGATTCCCTTAATATATATATATATATATATATATATATAATGCTTTCAGTACAGCGACAATTCTAAGATATGGAAGCTAGCCTAATACAAATTTAGCAACCAAAGTGTAGATATTTTTTGCGCGCACTACATCATGCTAATAGCTACACACCCTGAATTATTATTATATAACACATTGTGGCCAGCCTTGTACTGACAAATACGAGTTTATCATCATACGGGTGATAGGGTACAATCACAATCATTGGGCCTTTGGATATTTTTTTATTGAAAACGTTGAATATTTATTAATTAGCTCAGGTTATTGGAGTCATTCCGGTTATCCCATCCAGAAGAAACATTAGACCATTCTCCGCAGAGCCGTGGGACTCTTATACCGGATCCTTGGCAATTGTTTCCGCCTGTGTGACACATCAGAGTCGACGTCCGCAAACGTCTATCAGCAAGGATGTCGTTTTGAAGATCTTAGATTAAATTCTGAATAGGAGTCTAACAATGTATAATGCTATTTGGCTTTAAAACTGACATATCCTTATGCGCCCATCTGAAGTCTATTCGTACATTAATATTTATCGAGTTAGCCCCTAAATATTGCCTTGAAGCTGTCTAAATTGCCAAAATTTGCTCCTATTGCTATAATACAATAATAAAATTATATCGTGATCAAAACGAATACGCACAATATATGCCTATGCTTTTCTACAGAAAAATTTTGTACAATCATCGTGGCCCAGTTTCTCAAACGAGCTTCCGTACATAAATACATTCGTTAGTCGATTGAATAAACGAGATGTCTCCCTCAGCCGCTTCTTCGACTGTTAACTACATGCAAGCATCATATTTCTAACGTGACTCCTCTAGCTTGGATGTCGAGTTGTCGTCGCCATCACCTAGTGACGAAACTTGTTTACCTGAACTACACGATGGCCGTGACCGCGGTGCCACATGGCTGTGGCTCTACGCATACTAGCCTCATTACCCTCAACAATATTTAGCACACCTTCTTAACATAACAGCTAAACTTTTTTCATTTCCTGTAATGATTAGACCTGAAGCCACTCCAATGGAATGCGCAAAAGCCTGTACCTTAGTAATGAAAAACTGTATATGTATATACTTTGTTATGGTTGACCGTCAGCCAACATTTAACGCTCACCGTAGCGTTTTGTGCATTACTTCGTAGGACGGGCCCCATAAATGTAAATGTGCAATGGCGGAGATCGAACCTGTGCACCTACGTGTCTGCTACGGTCGCAATACGCACGTGAATGCGCTAAGCCACCGGTATATATATATATATATATATAACGTATGATACAGTCAACTGACTCTGCGGACGGAATGTTTAGTTAAGTATTTTAGCCTTGTACTTGGTCAACTGAGTTTTTTCAGTACACTTTTCAGGACATTGTCACCCGATGGAGCATCCAGAAGTGAATTAAATCGTAAATTGACGTTTGAGGCAGAACCGTTGTATTTTGTACGACTCTAAGTCGAAGAAAGTCGTTGCAAGCACTTTAGAGTGCTGCTGAAAGTAATCTCAGCGTTCCTTTAGTTCGATGCTTAGGAGCCGACATTCTTTTGACACTTCTTTACAAATACCAAGTCATTTGTACGAAGGCCGTGCACTAAATTGTGGCCGATCAGGCATCGTATTCAGCGTCGATATAGCACGATATTTGGAGATATGTACCTCATTCGTGCCGTATTATGCTACACGATCATTGCAATTAATACTAATCTTCAGCTGTGGGCGGGTATTGACGGACTACGGAACGAAAACGAGATTATTGGATCGAGGATATTTGGAATGAAGCTTTCGAATAAATGATTTTGTAATTAATATCTGGGACAATCAATTATAAACTTTATAATTGGTTCTCTAGGGAAATAATATGGGCCAACACAAACCAAATCTTAACACAGTGCCGACCGATATGCGTACATTGCACATGTTCACCTGGCTTAGTAACTAAGCAATTACGGGCAAAACTCCAACAAATAAGGTGGCAATTATTGATTTTCAGACAATTAGTAGAACTGTTTTAAACGTCACTTTTTTGTCTTTCATATCTTTATTAAGCTGGAATATTCTTTTTTTTCTTTGAGATATAACTGGTGTGCTGTTTATTACAGCTTGAATAAATAAAGAACCATACTATGAGGATTCTGAATATTAATGTTTTTTTTTTTTTTTATAAAAATTGACGCGCACAGCTCAATGCGAGAGTTGTTTTGTCTTTCCGTTCAGAAGGCCTACTATTCGTTGAGTAAGAAAATGGGGCATGAGGTTGTTAAACCCAAAAAGCGAGGAAGATCTGGTGTTTGCTTTACGATAACATTTGGAGTCGAACCTTAACGTGCATTTCCTTGGCATTTAATTATTACTGTCCAAGCGACATGTTCAAATTGTGTGGTCACCGTTTCTCGCTGACATCAAACTAAGTACGACTGCAAACGAGCAACGTAGTCTTTCACTGCAAAGTTTTATTTCTTTAAAAATACGCTTTAATATTTTGTCTAACAGTTTCCTGTCTTTTAGGTTTCCTTAGTAAAAGGTAGTCCACTTTATCTCACGTCGAAATGGGAAACGCTACAAAGCTTTCCGTATATTTAATCAATGCTCCTTGAAGCGATTCGAATTGGCACAAAGGCTAATCCGTTCGTGACCGGCCGGTAATAGAGTTCTTATAGCAGCGAGAATCGTTATTTATTTAACATAAACATAACGCGCAAGAGTTTAAAGTGATCTCTATAAAGCCATGTAACTCCTTCAGGGGTATCGCTACCAGCTTGTTGAATCATATTGTTTGAAACATTGAAAAAGCTAGTAAAGGAGTTGATGAGAATAAAGAAATCTGTGAACGAGTGTGTTGGTCTAAAACAGGAAGATGCATTTACCGAGCTCGGTGGCGTGGTGCATTCGCGTGCGCCTTGCGTCCGAAAGAGACATGTAGGTGCTCGGGTTCAATCTCCGTCGTTGCATATTTATATTCGATTAAGACTTAATTTTCTTAAACGTTTTCAGGTGTGTGATTTCAGCTGAGAATGAACTAAAAGTAGCAGATATACGATGTTTTGTAAAAAATCAAATTTGACATTGGCTTCAACTCAGTCTTTTTTCGCCGGCACTATCGAATAGTTAGGGCATCCTCGACGCAACAGATCAAAGAACCCTTTTCCCGTCCCGTAAGTTAGCATGTACTAGGATCACCTGATCTAAGTTGTTACTCCTATTCCCCTATTGATCACGATTCAAACTTCTCTAAAGCTAAGTTTGACGATTACACGAATGGGGCACAAATCTCCGTAGCAACTTTCTGCGTTGGTTTGCTTACCTCTAGCTATACGTACGGGTTTTAAAACTAGTTGCCTCTATTCGTTAATGCAAAATGTTGTGACTATTAGCGGCCATTTTGTGTAGTATGGTGTTTGACTGCTTTTCCACACCTTTAGTGCCTTTGGACGATTTCATTTGAGGTCTCGAAAACACAGAATAATGCGGTGGAAAGAGACGAAGAAATTGCTCCATTCGGAGTGGCCAATTATCCTTCCACTCACACTTAAACCAAGTCCTAGACAGGCTTGAGTAAGACGAGGCAACAACAGCCTGCTCTGACGGCTGTTTAAAGGGGCGTCTCTAGGAAAGCAACGTTGACCATTTACCACACTCTGAATGGGATTAATGCCTTGAAGCAAGACATTTTTTTTAGAAGGGGGCGGGGGTATATTTCCCAGTTGTTGAGCCAAGACGTGGTTTCCTCCTTGTCTTTGAAGTGTAGTACTATTACAAGGGACTTGAATCGACACACTACGCTCTAAGCGAAAAAGCCACGCCACAATTGGGTCACCCAAGCACTTGTAAAGAATATGTAAACGGGAAGCCTAAAGTGTGAACGGTGATGCGAACATTGTGATTACAAAACATACATATATATATATAAGAGCAGAACATTTCAATTTAAAATATCATTTCTTTGTTTTATAATAACGTCTTTATTTAATCGTAAAACAGTCATATGGTAATTACGGACCGGCATTATTGCACGAGATATTTTTTGTAATCTTTTATTTTAAGCGACCTGAAGTGATCGCCTGTATCATACTATGCAATTCATTTGGACTCCTTTTTCTAGGGTCTTTGAAACCAGAGAGCTTGCTACCTTCCCAACCTTGAAAGCGGAGATTAGGCCCTACATTATTAAGAACGAGTCACAATTACGACAGACCGTAATTGGAGATTTTGCCAAAAGAATGCAAATATTGCAGCAAAACCGTTATGAGTTTTTACCAGATATTCTTGTTCTACACATAATTCCAATATACCTATTGTTGATTAGATCAAAACGTCGATATTAAATTAAAAAAGAAAATATGTGGATTTCAGACTTCCGCTCTTATTTATATATATATATATATATATATATATAT
>MNPL01019389.1:0-13593 GCA_002081605.1 Tropilaelaps mercedesae
TTGTAAAGGCGAGCAGTTTCACAATTGTGGACTGTATCCCCTTGAATTCTGCGACTCCCCACCGTTTCTTCCCGGAGGAGCTGAACAGGCCTTCAGTCTCTCGCCTCTTCTTGCTGGGTTTATCGCCTGACGGCGCCGATGTTGTCGCCATACTGGGAGCCACTTCCCTTGTATTGCCTTTCCGGGCTGGTGGATGCGTTCTCAGTATCTTTGTTGACGTTGCAAAGGCCGTCGGAGGTTTCAGCCTACTCTGCTGTTCCTGTTCTTCTTGTAGGTGGGGTTGGGAACTCCCCGTCGCCAGCGGCACTGACTCGAGATTATGCGACGGTTGATGGGACAGCCAGGCTGGTGGTTGGCTAGACTGCCCGGGCCCTACACTATCCGTCGGCCTGGGGTGCCGTCCCAGTTTATCCGCTGTACCCTCGGTTGGGTTTTGGCCTCCCTCGCGGCATGTCAGATATCGCTACCCGCCGTTGGCTGCCATCCTCCCTATTGCCCCCTGCGCCGTTCAGAGCTGCGCCTGCTTAGTCCCTATCCGCCGCTGGGGGCCTCCGGGGGCTGTCGGCCCTGAGTGCTAGATATCTCCTGGCACGACAGTGTGTTCCCCAGAGGCTGGTTGGCCCGCGCTGGGCATACACCCAGTACATACCATATCTGGTAGGCGTTCCCCTATCCGCCACCTGGGGACGCGCTCGGTAGGGGTCCAGTTCCCCCCCGAGCTCTTGGCACAACCTATAGATACCCTTTCCTTTCCTTCCCACCTAATTTTAAATCTCCAATAACAAAACTTGGCCACAAGCTGCACCAAGGTTAAGCTTTCTTAGTTGTTGATATTCACCTACGAAATAAATATCGTTCGTCCAAAGGTTGAGTAAACATTGTTGTTCTTTACCGCAAGATTGCATGTTTTCGTATCTTCAGATCCAATATTTAGCTTTTGGTTCTATTTGAATCTAGTCACAGTTGTCCATTTTGCGCATCATTGAAATTGAAAATTGAACAGTAAGGTCCACCATTTGTTGTTCAACTGTTGATTCCAGTGCTAAATTATCGGGAATAGAATGTTTGAAAAGGAAATTGAGGCTTTTGTTGGTAACGAAATAGCACACTACGAGGTAATATGTAAGGGGCCTCTACATAACAGATCAAAAACACAGCAGGCGTAATTTCGAAATACAGACTAAATATTAGTATGTCCTATTTAAACTTGTCGTATTTTTAACGGCTGCAACTTTCCAGCCGCATGAGTTAGATGTTTTAGTACATTTCGGCGATACTGTCTTTTTTACACTGAGCTTGCAGAGTCAGTGTTTTGAAAATTTTTGGACCGCTGCATTTGTGCTATTCGCATTTTCAATAGTTTTTCAGTCATCAGTAGGTTTTTTAAAGCAATCGATGTTCGAATAATATACGCCAACAATCTTCCGTAATAAATCGAAATAATCAAGTCCACAAGGCCGTACATTAAGAAAATACCTGAGTTGAAGCGGCAGGTCAATTCTGTTTTCCTAAAGTTATCATGTTTTTTGTATTATGACGGAAAAACATGACTTCGGTTCGAGACAAGGGATCTGTCAAAGTGGTATGGCACTCATGAAGATGCATTGGGCTCCACCCTTCCACCCGGATATTTATTTGATAGTACTACTATAGGCTGCTGTATGGTGAAAACTTACTGAAGCAATTGGTCGGGGTTGTCCGTCAGGTTTCCTACTACATCCGACGCTATTTATCTCGAAAGCTGTAAATCCGACGAATGAGTGGCGTCAGAATCCAGTCTACCTTGTCTATCTTGCCCAGCTTGTGTTAGCTTCTTTCTCCGTAGCACTAAGCCCATGGAGTGCTTCACCAACTAGTTGCGTTTGTCTTCATACATGTAGGCATGAGGTGCTAGGTTGTCCTGCTTTATAAGTTTGAGGGCGGGTTCCTGTGATCGCTAATGGCTGGACAATAAAAAAACAGTATAATCCACTCTGTTACTGGTGTTCGTATCGAAGAGAGCGCAGATGGCCCGAGGCCAAATCAAAGCGAATATTTTTTAAAGTTTCCATATCCCCTGAAAGCCCGGATTACAAGTCATCGTGACCCGTTTTCTCAGACAGTGTCCATGCAGTATAAGCTCTTTGACGGCAGCACTTGGCCTGCGCTCTTGTAGGAAGTTCCACTTCTCTTGTCAGTTGGGAAGTGCTTCCTCACAAGCCGCAGTCTTTCCTAGTCAGGGATTCTTCAATCCTAGGTCTAAAAATACATCAGTATTGAGCCTGTTAGTGCTAGCATCGCTGCCATGCTATTGTAGCCCTGGATTACGTGAAGAGCTTCTACCCTCTGCGCGGACAATGTCTCGGGCATTTTGTTTGTCCCCGACCAGCTCGACCTATACCTGTGACCCCAAAAATATGGCGGAGCTCGTGACCGTGATAACCAGAAGTCGGTCATTGTCCTTGATGTTAAGGAAAATCTTTATCTTGATTGTAAGTTGATCTGAGCAACCGCCCATTTTTCCTTGGCCGTCCCAAACCTTGGATGAGGTATACCTGCCAGGGCTTGGAACCTCACATATCGCACGCAGCGTTAAAATCTCCGGAGATAAATGCAGGCCGAGGCGAGCGTTCCTTTGCGGATTCAGGTAGTTCATCAAACCAAGTACCTAGTTTATCCAAAGTGTTACGAGGGCTCCTATGAAAAAAATAAAAACAATAATAATGTCGTACCTTAACCTCCGAAAACCCACTACTGTGGGCTGGTTGAAGACCATCTACAGAGGATATCACCTATATGCCTGTGTTGCCCTTGAAATGTTATGGCCACGAAGGCTTATGCTTCAGGAGACCCTTGTTCGGCTCGCTCAGTAACAGGACATCAGTGGCCCATCTTACGGCTATGTCTGATAGCTGTTCGTAGACAGGTGTCCTACGATGCAAATTTAGCTAAGTGACGCTAATTATGCCGCCCATAGTGACTTACAATCGGGCGGGCAATTTCATGGGCTCGTTATACTGGGAGAATGGTGCTCTTTCCTTTGTTGGTCACTTATAACCCTCGACAAGGCTTAATCTCCGAGAGTCCGATACCGACGTCGGTCGTTCAAATAATTGCGGCAACAGGAATCTGCAATCCGAAATCCGGGTGAGCTTCTAGTGAGGGCGGCCTGTTGCCTATTGTATTTGTGGGCTTAAAGCGAGGCCAAAAAAAAAAAAAAAAGCAGCCAACTTACAGACCTGGTGACTCGGTGTTGTAACTATAGCATACCAGAGGCTTTTCCCAGCGCTTCGCAATGTAAGAGGTGGCCGCGCATATACGGGGTGAGTTTTGCAAAGGTTCCCCGGTGTAGTTTTAGATAAAATGCCCAGTTTTTTGACACCGTTGGCAGTACGGAATTATAACCGAGCGGCGAAAGCGTTCCAGCCCAAAATACTTTGCCTTTATCGGCTAATTGCTAGCCGTAGGCGCCACGGGAGTGCAGAGAGCCAGCAGAAACGTCTAATTCGAGCCAAACCCAGGACTCTACGATCCCAAGTTCCCTGTATTCCCGGGATCTTGTCAACCGCTTTTGTGAAAGCTCTTCAAACACTCAATGTATCTGGTGATATCTATTTTTTTCGCCTCTGCCGAAGATGTTGTAGGACAAAATTTTTGATAATTCGTAATGTTCGCAATACATTTCGATCAATAGTTTCGGATTTCTTCCGACACTGTCATTGTCAAGCTTGTTCCAGTTCGGGGGGTCGGTACAAAGTGAAGGCCACGTTTCGCATTTGTTTAGCTATCCGTAGTTCTTAGATCATCATTCTGTGACAGTTATTCCGAAAAAGTCAACTTTGGCCGACAGAGCCCTAGGACCTCATCTTTTCAATTGCTAAAAAGCTTATCCGATTATTTCGATTCGAAATTAAAATTCCTATCACGGAAATGCTGGTTCTAAAATTCTATCGGTGCATCTCGAAAAGGCACACTCGTCCAATGTGGCCGCTTTTCGATGAATTTGCGCAGAGCTCTCACCGAATAGAACTTGATGATATGTTGTTGGCTTCCACCTCTAAATTATTTCCCTGCTTTTATATCCTGGATTAAGTGAGGCTGCTCCACGATATATACAATTGCTCATCGAACATGTAAATAGTTTTTTTCAGATGTAGTAGCAATAAATATCTCTTTATCTATAGATATTCGTAAGGATTACGGACAAAACATTTTCAATGATATTCCTCGATTTATATATATATATATATATAAAGGATATTGTGAGCTACACTACCAAAAGTCAGAGACTCGTTGTAGATCATACAAAAATATAAATCATTTACTAACATAGTGTGTTACATCGTGGAATGCGATTATTATGATGTACTGATAATTTAGATTGCAAAAAATGAAAAGAAGCCTGTATATGTCATTTTTACAATAAAAAAAGATCGAACATTTTTAAACATAAATGTTCCTATATATAGACGGCGTGCGTCTGAGAACGAAAAAATAATTATGAAGCTATTTTCACTTTGCATGGAACAAAAATTGCTACATAGCCTCAATGTTGCGTATCAACTATACATCTTTTCCCTTGTAAATAATTTTTACAGCAAAAATTCATCGAGGATGTGAAAACCGTGTGCCGTATAATGGTCATCTACATACCGGTACCAATCTTCTGGGCCTTGTTCGACCAACAGGGATCTAGTTGGACTCTACAGGCTACACGAATGAAGTGGAGAGTGTTCAATATACCGATTTTGCCAGACCAGATTCAGCTATTGAATCCTCTATGCATACTTGTACTTGCCCCTCTGTTCGGATACGTAATTTATCCGATGTTCAAGAAGTGCGGAATACTTACCAAGTATGTATATTTCTAGTAATCATGGCAATTAGCGACATTGTAATGAAAACTTTTTTTCTTAGTTTTTATTAGTTATCTAAGCCTAGTCACCTTCAAACTTAGTGCTTCGAGAAAAGAGAGGAAGCAAAACATTACTTTGGAAGAAACTTTGTTCAGCTAGCAACAAATTAATTGCAGGCCACTTCAGCCGAGTACAGAACTTAGTAAGTCTAGTCATTAATTTTAAATACTACTTTATATGTTGTTGTATGTTTGTATAATTAACAATATTTTCATTTAAAACGAATAACGAGAAAAATTAGGGAGTCGTAGAGGAAAAATCAACTTATATTTTGTATATTTTTCTTAAAACTGACGCAAAGCTTTTACGCACATGGCATAAGTTTGTTCTCTAAGCTCATGTTTTTTGACTTCCAGGCCCCTACAAAAAATGTTTGTTGGAGGTGTTTTCGCAGCTGCATCATTCCTCATATGTATGTTTCTACAATTCGCTGTTGAGGCACAAGACTCGAATGCAGTGACCTTAATAAATACTGTTCCTTGCACACTCAACGTGACCTACACTCTCAACAACGCACTTCATACATTTCAAATGGCGCAAAACGGGGACTTTCTTAAAGTCAAAAGACCTTATCCGGATAATATAGATATCATATCCACGTGTGAAAGCAAAGCCCTTCAGTATAAGCCTAGCAAGTCATACAGGGAACCAGGAGAAAAGGCTATTATAGCCCGAGAAGCTGACCTGCAAATAATTGATGTAAGTATTTGCACTGCACATTCTTGACCTCTTCTAACAAAGGAGCGGAGCTAGCCGACTGTAACCTTTCGTTAATTGGGGATTTGAGAATTTATAAAATTTTGACATCTTAGTTTTTGTAAATCGGTTCCTATAGAAAATATAATAAAAAAACTGAAGATCTTGTTTGTATATAAGGTGGCTATTCTAACTTGAGCAACATATCTATACATCTAAACACTCTGTACAATAAAAGATTTTTGAACTTGTGCGATATGACTTCTATGAAGCTTTGTGTGAAACTTAGCGCAGGAGCCTACATGGATTTCGAGATTATAGGGGAATAGAGCTAAAATCAAAAACACGAAAAAAATAACGTCGGATTTTTCTCTGAAATGTGTTCAGGCATGGACCCGCATTAAATTGACAAGCATAGAACGCTCATTTGCTGCGAATACGATATTTAAATTTTTTAGTCCTATTCTCTGTGGGAGCCCACCTACATTTGGCAATAACACGAAGTCAGATTCTTCAAATTCACTCAAATCGCAGCGAACTACTAACTCTATATTTCTAAATAATACTAAGTCTAAGTAGAATATGACATCTAGGTCAAACTTCTATCTTCATCTAGGGAATGGAAAGAACCATGGCATTATAATATGAATTGGCATTACATGACATTATATGAAATGGTACATATAATATGAAATGCCATTATAATATGGAATGGCATATGGAATTATAATATGAAACCCATCTTACCGTATACCTTGCTATAAATTTTTAAGAAATCTGGCGTCCGTGTCTGCAAAATATGCTAGCCCTAAGCAACTCGGAAAATTTTCATTGGTCATTGGTTTCATTGCAAAACTATAACAGCGATAGATTTATAGTATATAAAACAATCCTACGTTAAAGAGAAAAGAAAATTTTGATTTGATTTTACCTATTCGAAGAGATACTAATAATTCCTAAAATCTATGAAATTGAAAAAGAGATATTCACTCTTTGAGTGAACGCAATGCCTTTATTTAGTTATCAAAGGGCAAAAACGGCAATTAACATGACAATTTTCCATTTCCCAATTGTGAACCTCACAACTAAGACGCTTCACAAGCTAACCTTCTGGAAGTTGTTAATATTGTACTTCTGACACGCATACAAAAATCTTGTATAATAATTTACTCCAGTCAGGGTTTGGCTATACATCAAACCTTCCTCAACATCTTTCTTAGCTCTTGATCTTATGTCTTGTATAGATTTGGGATACAAACATTACTGTTGTAGTTATGTTTCCAGAATTTATTAGAAATATTAGAAAACCTAGTCCATTGCGTTTCGTCTAGGTCGAAAGTCATTAGGTCGAAAGTACACCTCATTAAGACAAGATGCTATTATGGATTGAATGGTTCCTTAAAACATCTGAAATAGACGAAAGGTTAAGATGGGAGATTGCGATATAGCTGATGTTGTCCTCGTAATTGCCTTTTTGTTGATAGAAACAACAATTCGGGGTTTTCATAGTTTTGGCTCAAGTTTTTTCTCCCATACACGTACAAATACGATGCTAATCAGTTATCTCCGTCGTAAGCTTTAAAATATCCTCTCTTCGCCGGAATCCGTACCAAGGCTTTTATACCAACTTCAGCTAAAGTGATTAATCTTTCCGCATTAATCTTTCTGTCACATCTTGCAAAGAGCATTTTTACGGCTCCTTCTACGGGATTATTAATATTTCTAGTTTTTTTGAAAACTACTTAGCTATAAATGTCATTAGAATAACTGTTGTGTGCTGTCTACCACCCACGATTAGGCTTGGGTTACGTGCTGCGTACGCCCGCTGGCTCGTATTACAGAAGCTGCTAGATGAGACCCACTTGAAACGCACTGCTTGATGAGGTCGTTCAGCGCCAGAGTGACACGCTGTGTTTTCTGGAATACGAGTCTTACACACATCTTACATGGGAAAATGAGGCCATGTGGGTCGGATAGCCTGCCATACAAGCTATACTCGTGTCGCCCATAGAGCTCGTATCGTATGTTTTATTCCAGTAACCAAATTAGATTGAACCAAATTAAACGTTCATTAATCATAGCTTACTCCGACCAGCTTGCCTATTCCAGGCGATTTGAATAAAAGTTTATTTGGAGATCCATTAACTATGCAGTACAATATAAATTTGCCTTTATTAAAGCCAAGGGATTTATAACATATAGACAAGTATGGGCTGAGTCTTGCTTTTATGTCTACACTTACTTTTAATGTTGCTCATGTGGGTCGATCTCCAAAACACATCATTATTGATGTGTTCTTTTAGGGCTTATTCTTTCCCCATATGGCTAGAAACTGATCTGTCATGTTCAAACCTCTTCCAGTTACAATACATTATAAGATCATAGACCTTATAAAGTGTATCAATTGTTTTTGATCCAAGTGATTTTTAGAGCATTAACATATAGCACTTACCCTAGTTAGTTCTAAATCCTTACATATACTCCCAACTTGGCACTCCGTTTCTATCCTCGCCCGAATAGAACTCGATATCTCGGAACAAAAGGCGCAATTAAAACTTGAATGCACAAAAATGCTGGATTGAGGAAAAATACCAATTCCTACAACTGAAGGTCGCGCCGAAGGCGAACCTTTCAACTACGATCCTGCCGATACCCCTTGCCACCATAGCTCCAACGGACGCTGTTAGGTGATTGACCACAGGCCGAACAGCTCAACAACTTGTCAAAGAAAATCTTAGGTGTACCAACAGCATCTCAACGATCTTGGTTCAGCCAACAAAGACCGTTGCAAAGAAGTTCATAACCGCCGTGCCACATTATAAGACATGGCAAATTTTTGTAAGTAATGCATTAACTAGGAACTCGGGCCAATATGGTTTATAAGCACTTTGCAGACATTGAATCAAGACGCAGCTTGAATCAGAGAGGGCTATTCTTCGGGTGTTATATTTCAAGTATGCAGCAAAGAAGACTTAGCAAAGCCTCAAGCATAGTCTTCCAAAAATCTTTGACAGCCCGTTTCTACAACGTATGTACAAAAAATTGTGAATATCGCTAGTACCAAAGCAAAGCGAAATATTATCCAAAAAATAGACGCATGGTTTCTCTCACAGAAGCTTTTTGCAAGTATCGGATAGTATGGCTGAAAGTACGTACAACCTAACCTAACCTCACAGATGCTGAGAATGAACGATTACTGTTCGTGTGTCAGTACGCAGCCAAAGAAGGAAGAAGACCTAGTGACTGCTCAATCTGCCTTTCCTATACTGCAAGAAAAGTAAATTATATAAAAATGTATCGTGTTACAAATGCACAAGCCTCAAAAACATTACGAAATGCCTTCGACGTCACAGTATAGACGTTAGAGACCAATATTTAGCTGATAGTGCACCAATGTAATGTCATTAATCAGAAACAGCAAGAAAAATTATTTGCTGTGAAGCCAGTTAATAATATATGGTAGTCAAGTGTAGCACTCTTCAAAAAGAAGTGATATTGTACTCCTTGAAAAATGCAGAAAAGGGTCTTAAGAATTCAAGTGTGGAATTCATCAAAGTAGATCGGAAATTCCTTTACTAAAATGTTGAAGCTGTAGACATGAAGGAACTGAAGCGAATAAGAAATAAGTGACGAAATGTCTAATCTGATGTCTAATATCACCAAAACAAACATACAAAAAAAAATGCGTTTCAGTCGAAATTCATTGTCCGTTCAAAACAACTAGCAATCTTATCGCTGTGACGTATATTGTACAAACAATGTAGCCAAAACTCATTATACGACTACATGCCTTTGTCACAAATGAGATGAATAAAGCAGATTCACTCCAAAAATATAATCTGCGTCTAGCGGTCAAGGCGAAGAACAAGTAGGAACAATTGTGCGAAGCAGGTCTGCAAAGAGAAGCAAAAGCTGAGGTCGAAAGGATGGAAAATCGAGCCGTTAGTAACCAAACATTGCTCTGAAATGGCCCAGAGCTGGGTCCAGGATTGTTATACGATTTGGCCACAAACAAAGAGAACCGATTTTCACGATGGAAAATTAGGTCTCTTCAGCACATTCTTACTATAATATAATGGTGTACAAAGATACATAGCCCTTGCTCTTTGCATATATAAGGCTGCGTATATAAGCAGATATATCTACTCATTATTATCTAACAGAAATCGTTTTGCAGATTCCCGAGTTGGGTAGAGGAAACGTTGCGGACGTGAAGGTGTTCGTAAAAGAAAAAATGGGGTCCAACCTACGTTTGACTGACAAGGATGGCAACCGGTTCAACCTAACTGAATTGAAGCAACCGGGACTTCAGCCGATACGCTGCTTTCGTTTGGAACTAAAGGCCAAAGACAACCAAGAGTTTGTTAAATTAATTTTACTAAATGTCATATACTTTTGTTTTACAGATTTTGAAAGATTATCACGTCATATTATTATGCTATCCCGTGTTTTCATAAAACTTATTTATCTAGATTTGATAAGGAAGACTAGTTTTTTTGATAAATGGTCGGTATTATGGCAAATACGTTAATTGAAAGATAGGTTAATTGATTGGCTACTGTTCAAAGTAATAATACATACCTTTGTTAATGTTATTAAAAATTTGGAATGCGTATCGTTAATGATACTGTAGGGTTAACGAAAAAAAGGTAGCTTTTTCCGATACAAAACTAAAAGTAGTATCACGCGAAGTCATAGCATCAAGTCGTAGATTAGTGCTAAAACTTCTTGAAAAAATAGTTTCTTAATTTATTCGTGCCCTGATCTAGCCCGTATTTTTGGTTTTGGTATAGCCCAAAAGTGATTTCGAATTACAAGCTGCGAACAGCAGGCATATTTTTTTTCATTGGGAGCAACAGTATGTCGGAGAAAGTATTATTTAGTACTTTCAAAGTGAGGCTATTTGGGTTCTAGATGGATCACATTGTTCTTTATACGGAACATTTTAGGCAGGGCCTTATAAAAGATATTGCGGGCTAGGGCAAATGAAGGGCCTTCTCATTTCAAAATCTAAATGCAGCTGTCAAGTGAATAAAGAGTGACTGAAGAGAACTACACTGACGAAGGAAGTTATTGGCGACAAAGCTACAATTAAAGCTCGGAGACGGCGAGGGTGAATAACAGCATTTGCCGCAGCCGTCTGTCACGGTTATGATGACCAGCTTATTGAAAGGTAGATGGTTTAAAAAAAATTGTAAAGGTATCGGCAATCCCCATGAAGTACTGTAGTGGCAGCTGATGTGTTAGCAGCACGAACAACAGCAGTAACAGAGCGGGCTACTGAGAGAAGTACCAGCGTGAACGGCGCAAGGGCACTTCACAGGTTTACAGTCATCAAAAAAGAAATCATAATTTCGTAGACATCGACATAGAGAACGGGTAACAGCTAAATGGCCCGCAGTATTTTAAACGGCCATTTGGAGATTAGAGATGGAATAACGAAATAGATGTATAAGAAGTTACGGCATCAAAAAAGGTTGCATATGGACCACAGAAAAAGGGCAAAAAGTAACAGAAATATTACCGAACTGGTTCGGAGGGCGTGTTTCTAGCACGGAATAGGTGAAATGCGCTGGCTAAAGACTGGTTTAAGAAGTGGCATTGCAGTTTCGAGATAGACTGCAGCAATAGTTCCTCAGCGGATCTTCTGTGTTTCCGACTTCCAAATTCTTCAAATCCCTTATTCACCGTAATAGTGGCCTTGTTAGTAGATTTTATTTGACCCAGTCGCTGAAGTAGTGTTTATTCACCATGAGGAGTAGTGCTACCGCTAGTAAAACCGCATAGCACAACGTTTTAAATCAATAAGCATTTCACTCAGTTAATCAATATGCCGTTTTATAGTCTCCCCAGAAGTGCAAATTGGTTTATACGAACTTTATGAATGGATTGTTTAAATTGATTTAGTTTGTTATAGTAATTTTATCTTACTTTGACTGAATTAAGTACTAAGCTAGGGATTTGTGTTGAAATATAATTTAAATCTGATTAAAAAGTACAAAGGCAAACGCACAGTACAGGGAACAAAAAGACGTCATTTTAAATGGAAATATAAAGGTGCAAAAATTGCCATTTCGTCAACCAAATTTTTACAACAAAAATCTCAAATATGTCGATTCAAATAAAACCGCCAAATAACGCAACAATTTATACGTCTAGAACAAACCTCTACATTTCCGAAAATTTATAAGCTGCACTGTTTGGCTAACTGTTGGCTTGACGTTTCGTAAGTGAGCAGTGTTATTTATAAAATCCCTGCACACTAAAGCAATCTGCATTTCAATTCAATTTAAAATGTGATTCCATAGTCAATGACCATATAATTCCTCTTAGCATCAATTATTTTTCTACTTGCACATTCTATTTTTTAATTTAGAGTTTCCATTTGTACATTACCTAGCTTTAGTCCTAAATACTCGGTTTATGCTACAGTAGTATACCAAGAATGTCATTAAAAAAATTGTGCTTGCACTTAAGTTATGACTAACCTATTATTTACGAATATTTTTGGTCAGGTACACATTGAGCGGGACCAATTTTACTTGTCGTTCCCAGAAGCTACGTGTTGGAGAGGGCTACTCTTACGTTGCCTCCTTGAATAGGTGTACTATGAATATTACCCAGGCAGCACCGTCAATCTCACTGATCTGGCAGGCTCCTCAATACATTCTGATTACTGTAGGCGAGGTCCTGTTTTCGGTAACCGGTCTTGAATTTTCGTATTCCCAAGCTCCGAAGTCGATGAAGTCCGTTCTTCAAGCCGGATGGTTAATGACTGTTGCCATTGGAAATCTTCTCGTTGTGATTGTTGCCAGGTTTGGCTTGGAGAAGCAGGTACGTGTAATTTTGATTGCAGCATGTTGCACCTCTGATTTGAAATAGAAGTCGAGCGGTCTATATTTAATTATTTAAAATTTACCCGGCACACATCTCGGTTAATATTTTTAAAGGTATGATCTTACCGTACGTACACGGTAATTCGTGCTACGATCTCTGTTCGCCACGTTTACTGACTTCCATAATACTCTATTTCTCTTATTGTGTTGAGCTTCAAGTATAATCGTATTTGTTATATTTCTGTATTTTTGCAGTCTATCGAATTTTTAGTGTTCGGGTTGGCTATGTTGGTCGATATGATTTTTTTCGCTATATTGGTCTATTTCTACAAGCCAACTTTACGTGACTCGGAATCGCCAAATCCAGGAAATGAAATGTATGATGTTGCAAAAGAGCAACGAGCAGCTTACTAGCACTTCACCCTTTAACATCAACAGGAACTTGAGGCTGGAAGAGGAAATTGCAAAAATGTAGCATGCTGAGTATCAAAATAAAACTACAATGTAGTTTTATTAATCATACTCGGCAAGACGGACATCTGTGAAAGATACGCTAAACAAAGGGAAAAGCACGCATTTTATAGGGATAATAAAGGCATCAATAAGTAAGGAAATATTTAAATGACTGCCAAAAGTGTATCAACTATAATTATCAGAATATTATCTCTTCTAAGTAATTTGGAGGTTTCGGGGTATTTGAATTGTAAAACCTTTAAACAAGTTGCTTAAATACGCTGAAGAGCGGACATAGCTAGTAGTAATTTTTATAGCGGCACAAATCGTTCTGGTTTCCGGCGAATGTAAAACTCTTCTGAGGAGTTTGATTTCTTTTTTTCTTTCTAATTACATCATTAGTCCACTTTCAATCCGTAGTGAATCTGTTAAACTAACTTCTTATAAGACTTGCCTTCTGCTATCTTTAAAAGTTAAAAATTGCTTCGTTAATATGTGATTTCAGATACATTGTCGTAGTAAATCAAAAAGATATAGAATAGATAATATACCTGCTTGTAGATAGTACAAGCCTCAATCGAACCGCTGGTTCGAGCATCAAAGATGTCGCTTCGTGCATATACACAGTTTATTTTTGACATATTGTGCGCTCTTTCGTGACGCCGTGTGACCATGGCGCCGCACACTAGAACTGAAGGCTATGTTATTTGTTT
>MNPL01019390.1:0-41064 GCA_002081605.1 Tropilaelaps mercedesae
TATATATATATATATATATATATATATATATACACCGGTGTATTGTCAAGCATTGATGCTATACGCATTCGGGTTGTACACAAAGATGCCTTTTGTTAGTTTAGGTAAAGTGATGGACCGAGAGCCTGTAATGAATACACTTTCATTTGTATCCGAATCAGACAATGAGTTAATGAGTTAGAAAATAAGCCCGATGAATTTTGTATAATTGGCGGAAGGATTCTATCCATAGTTAATAGATTGCAAATCTTCCGGATTGATAGCGACGAAAAAGCGAACTCACCTTCGAGATTAAAATTTGAGTTAATGAAACTTGCAGGCACACGTTAAGCAGTTCGGAAGCACTAGTGAATGGATTAGTTGTTTAAGTTTATTAAGGGTAACCTATTAATAAGTGCGGTACCAGTGATTCAGCTCAAAAACTATCAGTCTTTTTAACTACATAACAGAAGAAAATACAGGCGCGATGCAATATGAATGTAGCTAGCATGCCTTTGGCTTGTCACCCAATGTTTCGACAAGGACATATTCACTTCGTAATACAGAAAAGCGCACACTTGCATCTAAGTCTGCCTTTGCAATTAAAAGGCAGAAAGGGGTTTGATATTGGAGTATACAGCGCACCACATGCAGTGTGATTTAATCTTTCCATGGTTATGCAAAGAATTCATAGAATGCATGACGAAATATTTTTCATAATGCAGAACGGTTTGTCAGCACGTTTCTACTTAAAACAATAGCATTTGGTAGCACATCGTGTCCTGTCTGCTAACAAAGGCCAAACGTCCGGTACATTCTGAACTCTTTTAACGAAGTGGAAACTTCAAAAGATCGAATACACTTTACGTATCATCTCGCAGTGTAAAAGTGTAAAGTGTATTGTCTGTAAAAAGGAAACATTGCGGTTAGATCGATTTTGAGTTTATATGGTTTGAAACGCGCCTTTTTAAGTATTTAATTGTGCATAGTCATTACAGAGCTACATGTCGCCGGCAATAAAGCTATTCTTTATTACTTTTACGAGAACTCGAGAGTGGGATATTTGCAGTTGTGGTAGTAAGTCAATATTTGTATTATGCAAACATATCCGTATTCTACGAATTATCCTTCGACAGAGTGTATCCAACGTTCAGCTGTGGGATGGAAGAACGGCCCGTATTTGCTCAAACGTGACTCTTTCAGGTAATCGGTATTTGAAGCAATCTTTTGGCAATCTTAGTTTTTAATTTAAAGTTGCCAGGGAATATTAATACGTGTGTAAACGTTTCAGAAAATAGTCAGATGCCTACCCAATTTCTGCCAAAACCTAATGCCTACTGATAGCTTTGATGCTGATAATTAATGTCACAACGTCAAACAGATTTGAAAATATGCATACATGATTCGCATATAAGCCTTGCGTGTACGATGCTGCATTTCGGAATATTTGTGGTTCCTAAGAGCATTGCCGATGAGATATCCCGAATTAATTCTTATCAGCTGGGGTCACCGGGTCGAATTTTTATGTCATAAATATGGCATTACGCTTTTGTTCCGTACTCTTACTGATTGATAAATAAAAGGCTAATTTGATAAGATAAAGCATTTGTTATATTTGATTATATTTCGTTTCTCCATGTTTCTAAGTTATCTGAGTGTGGGACAGAGCGGAAATTGTTACCTTACCGAATTCCACCATCAAGCTGAATTTCTTCCATGCTAACTTCGTTTACAATTGGCTTCCTTTTTTCAGCTGTGTTGTCATAAACGTCGTCTGCTGCACGGTTGCTCCGTTTGCCAGTAGTTTTTTTGGTTATTTTTGTTAGAAAAAGACCTTGAGACAAAACGGTGGTCAGTACGATGAGTTCCTCTGAGGAAATTTCCTGGATTTCGTGGTTCTGTGGACTGCGTGGCAATGAGTTTTTCTGCGAGTGTGATGAGGATTATGTTCAGGATAAATTTAACCTAACAGGACTAAATGAACAGGTATGTATGTTTGTATAGTTATTAGGGGGTTTAAACTAACATAGTATAAAAAAGACGTCTACCGTTTTAAACGAAAACGGACTGCTATTGACTTTTTAGGTTCACCGTGTAGACAGTGACAGTATAAATAAAATTTATAATTTTCACAAAGTTGAAGCATGCGACCAAACCCATCATTTTCCAATTGCATGTAATGTAAACTGAATCATCTTGGTCGGCAGATGAGCCGGTTCACGTAGTGTGAATTGATTCATTATGGTCAGCAGATGGGTCAGTGTGTCATATCTATATATGTATGCATAGGTATATACTTATGACACACTGTGTATATTGAGTGCTAAACATAGACAATGAGCGTGACACCATTCATATCTGATCCACTTTTTTTTTTAACTCTTTGAGCAAGTTATCGCAGTAAGTGTTCTGATCATCTGGAACGTAATTTTCTACGCATCTACACATAAAATTAACCTGCTTTCTAGACACAATTTTTGCTCAAAGAAAAGAACGGTGGTTGCAAGTAGATTTTAATAATCGTGGGTTCTGCAGGTTCCACATTATAGGCAAGCATTGGACATGATTCTGGACCTCGAACCCGACGACGAAATTGAAGAGAACCCCAACCAAAGCGATCTGATTGAACAGGCAGCGGAAATGCTTTACGGTCTTATTCACGCCCGCTATATTTTAACTAACAGGTTAGTAAAGCGACTATTTGATTTGCATATTTGATTACAAACATTTTGAATAACTGTGTTAATCAATTGCATTCCTGTGTAATAAGAATAACGATAGAAAGCTTTAATAAATTTAGAAACAAAACTGTATGTAATCCATATTCGAATATCAGTTGTGTAAAGAACGAAAAAATAAGAAAACGGAAAATATTATTTTGTATTGCTTGACATACTACTACGAAAGCCATAACAGGTTACATGCCTTGTTCTTCATTTCGGTCTACGGTTGTACAAAATGAATTGAACTTTCCTTCTGTTCTGGAAATGAATATTTCATGCCCATATTATTATCATGCCTTCTATTGTGTATTCACAGAGGCATTGCCCAAATGGTGGAGAAGTACCAGAACGGCGATTTCGGCTACTGTCCAAGAACATACTGTGAAGGTCAGAGCCTTCTTCCAATTGGTAAGACATCGTTTTTTGTAGTCACTGCACTCTGTCCTTAGTCTTTCTAGAAGACATGATTTTTTAGTTAATATGTATATGATACAGCGTGAATATCTGATGTTATGAAATGAGTGACGAGGCGTTATATATATATATATATATATATATATATATATGTATATATGCTGTAGGCGCGTTTTGTTAAACACGCAGTACTGGAGTTACAGCCACTTGTTGAAAAGACTCTGCGGTATTTTCTTTTACAGGTTTAAGCGACGTTCCCGGTGAGGCAATGGTGAAGCTGTACTGCCCAAAGTGTATGGATGTGTACAACCCGAAGAGCACGCGGCATCAACACTGTGATGGCGCCTATTTTGGTACCGGCTTTCCGCATATGCTCTTCATGGTCCATCCTGACTATCGACCAAAGCAGCCGGTGAAACAATTCGTTCCCCGTTTGTACGGTTTCAAGATCCACCCGCTCGCCTATCAGATCCAAGGTAGTGCGGGCACCTTCAAGGCACCCGCCCGTTCCCTCGTGTTCAACAATGGCAAACGCTGATTGACATCCCAACCGATGACACACATATATATATATATATATATATATTATACGTACATTTACACATGTTCCGAGAGACATAAACAAGCACCGACACATTTTTGCCGACATGATTCATTAGAATGAATTACAGACATGGTCGTAGACACGGTGTAGGGGAATGAATACCTTCTGTAAAAGAACTAACTTAGGCAACAGGAAGTGACGAGAGGGAAGCGAAGTGTAGAAAACTGTAGTCTTGTTTAGATACGAATATATCGAAGTAGATAGAGAATCGATGAGTAAAGGGATTATTACTATGTGAGATCTAATAGGTGCAAAACGAAATATGGTATATATATAAGGATGAATAACAAACAACCAAATGACAAAAAATGCCCCGCTGCCGCCACACGACACAAGGATCGAACGTAATAACAAATCAATATTTATATATAAATGTATGTAGCTATTGGAAAAAAACTGGTTAGATTTAGCGTGCATTGTATTATTATATTATTACTAATTTTTATTATTACCATTATTAGTCATATTGTTGTTGCTATTACGATATTATTGTTCACTGTTGTTGAGACTAGGATAATTAGGCCAGTGTGACTACTAAAAGCGCATCATGAATCGAGGTGAAGCCTGGTTGAAGATCCCCGGCGAGGCTTTTGGTCGTTGTTGCTGTTCACCGGAACAGCACAGGCTATTCGGTGTGATTGAATAAGACGACCTGAAAATACAAGAGCATCAGCACTGCTTCGTTACCAACGTACAACATAACCCCTCATTTAACAGTTATTTTCTCCGAGCTGAGCGCCTATTCTATGACCCGTGTCATGAGACTTCGAGGTCATACCCCATAAAATGGGCTTTGCGATTTCTACATGCCGCTATGACCTATTTGTAGGATACGCATATGATGATATCATAGGTTAGTATGCGGTCTTATACTAAACAAAAAGAGATGCATCGTCACGCTAGCACAAATTGACACGGAGAAATAAGCAAACAGGAAATGATGGGTGATGTCGATATAGTGCAGATCAACCAGGAAGAACACATGTACATGTAATGCAGAGGGCGGTAGAGAACACACCCTATGAAAAAGGGATGAAGCGGAAGTGAAATAACAAAAAATTAATAAATTTCAATACGTGAAATAAACATAATGAGTCAAGGGAATACGTACGCTCGCTGTTCAGTTCATAAACTACGTAAGTTTGCATGAAGGAAAAGTAAAATTCTAAAAAAAAGCTACCGACTCCGTCAAACGTCGAAGATTTAGCCAATGGCCCAGCAGTCACCAGCGGTTTAAACCTTTTGGCATGACTACTGTTACTACAGCACTTAGTAACTGTAGCTAGGGTGTAACAGTAATTATAAAAAAACATTTGGTTATGATGAAACACTCATTCAAAGATTTGAAGACAAAACAAAGAAAACCTTGCAAGAGTCAGCTGTTGCCAGGTGTTTGAAACTCATAGAAACGAATCGAGATGACACAATGGGAGGATATCTAGCAATAGTATAGAAGGCTATGTGATAGCAATGGCTCTATCGGTAATTCTAACCCTTTTGCATGTGTAAAGTATGATTGTTCTAGTTTCAATCTCATTACAAGTTGTGTGTTCTTTCACCTGTAAATTGCACGCATTCTTGGGTTAAAGCATCACATGCTTGCCACTCAGGCGACGTTTTACCTGTAATTAGCATAATATGCGCCCTTTCGTATCTAATGCTGAATATAGGAGTACGTGCAACTAGGAAAAATGAGAGAGAGGATTTTAGAGCGCGTGCTGTGTTGGCGGTGGCGGGCCGCAAGCCTAATTTGTAATGAAAAATGGCTGGGGGAGAGGGGATAGGTACAATGGTAAAGATGGAGTGCAACGAGGCAACTAGCTTGATAGGTAGCACAACAAATGTTATAATTTTTTTAACAGACTGATATAGCGGATCAGCTCTGCTTATAATAGAGAAAAAGTAGAGTGATTCAGGAGCAGTGAAAAAGAGACCTTGATGATGGGTCGGTGCGGGATGTCGCGGGATGTCGGAAGGTTTCCACTGTCGCCCACGAGGACTTGAACACAAGGCGAAACCGTCTACGGCTGTTGCTGACTATGCTAGATGTGGCTCAATAATATGCATCTGAGGTAGTATCGACGATATCAGGAAAAACTAGCATTCGCTAGCCACGAACAGCCAGATGGTATAATAAAAGCAACAGAAACCTATCAGGCCGACAGACGAGTAGCGAACCATAATAATTTATTAAGCAGTGACAACTTCGCATTAACAACAGCGGGAGGAGAGGTTCAGAATAAATGCAACAACTATTCAACGTGACATGTAATAGAGATCGATAATAAAATTGTCGGAAATGACTGAGCTCCTTAATAAACGTTCACAATCAACACGACATTGCAAGCATTCGTAAGTTCAAGAATATACACGTGCTAAGGCAGGATAATACCAATAATAACGACAAACTAGAGTGATTCAGTTATGATCACGATCTAGTTAGGGTGGCGATACTAAGTGTGATAAAAAATCACGGAGTTGAACACAAACAAAAACGAGTATGGCAGACGACAACGCTAAAGATAACTTCTGCTGAGCATGTGCAGTGGTGTGAGTCGATGTTGTCGGCGTTGTCTTCGCCACTGAGTGGTACAAAGAAACACACAAAACAAGTTGGCGATAAAGTAGTGGACGCTGAGTGTATACGATCAATGCGTTATGAATTATTAGTAAATATAAAAATAATGTGCCGTCAAAGTGCACCGATGCTTGAAGGGGACAGAAAAAAAAGACAAACAGTTGAACAACTGGCATATTATCTGCATGGGTTGACGTACATAAATTGAAGTCCATGCCGGAAGAAGAAACGACGATAGTATAAGACGAAAGAGATGAGGATAATGAGTATGTAAATACATATGATAGCTAAGCGAAGTTTAATCCAGATCTTGGTAATGTCTTCTTTAGACTATGCTGCACTATGATTTTGACAGTACACTATTACTACTATTCGCCTTATTATTGTAATTAGTTTACAGGGAAAATGATTATGTATAAAAAGGAAACCACATTTCACGAGAATGATACGCACTTCTAAATTGATATGGATAAATACTGTGGGAAGGTGTTCTTACAGATAGCGATATTATTAAAGCTTGGTTACTATGCCACGATTACCTATTGACTGAAATAAAACCAGTTCTAAGGTCGACTGATTATCTTTTTTGGGCTCTTCATTTGTCGCTCGACTATGGGTATTTGTTTAATTCACTTAGTCCAAAACATTCTTTCTTCGAAAAAAGAACGCAGGTTCCAGAAACTTTTTGTGATAATAGATCGAATAAAAGGCATAAAACCCTTACGGATGAAGAAAAATATGGCGAAAGATACATATTTAGCACGTTTTTATATCAAACTATTTTTCTTATTTCTACAAAGTGAATATGAAGCGCGGTTTTAAAATTGCATGAATGATTTTTAATAAGCGCTATAAATAGGGTATCTCCGGTAATTTAAAATCGTGGGATATTTAACAGTCGTTTAAAAAAAACGAGTAATTATAATTATTAATGATAGAATATCTTTTTTGCCAACGGGCGTACTAAAATTTCATAGAATTAGGTATCACTGTAGGTAACTAAAAGCTGTATAAACTTTTTAATGGCTATAACGTTTATATCGGCTTCTGTATTGAATGCAACTAGCTCGAAGTTGTTATTTCTGAGACCCCCTTTCATCTCAACAGAGGAGTAAATAAAGATCTGCGCGATGGAAGATCCTTATGTGATTAACGAGCAGTTGTAACATATACCACATGTATTAATAGCGATTTGGGGTGGCCTGTGGTATTAAGAAATCGTTAGACCCTATTTTGTTCAAAAGACAGTGAATGGCAAGTGCTGAAGTAAAAAGTCGAATATATTTGAACCGAATGACATCGGTATGATTGATACGATCTTCTCATGATGTGAGTTGAAAGCCGAAATCTGCGCTAGTAATGCGGTGACCATTAAAAAGTTGATGATTTAAAAAATAGTGTTTATTATTAAGGATAATTTATATAAACCCTTGATCGAAAATTAGTTACGATGCATCGATTCCAAATTCGAGTAAACAACATTTTATCAGGATCGCATTTCATACATAAATTTATAACGTTTCGTACTCTTTAAGATTTAATATCTTTGCAAACATCCAACAAATGCATGGTTTGTAATCAAGTTTCCTAGACATTCTCAGTTATGTGAATGTTGTTTAAAAATAGATCTAAGTGAATTATTCTGTACTTATTTCTACGTTATTTTAAAGTTCCTTTAAAAATATAAATACCAAAGTAACTGTAATCGACGCCTTGAAAAAATTAAGGCACAGTTATATACTTTAGTTATAATTACACCAGATTTTCAATTGAAAAGATTCGAAAAACCTCAACCACGAGCGAATTTATGGACGCTTGAAAATTTTGGGTCGCGCTTTATGAGACAGTTTGCCTGTTTTGAATTGTACCTTTTATTTATGCTATACAAAAGCTAAAGTATCAATCAAGCATCCATAAATTATATAATAGTAATACAAAATTAACAATAATTTTATCGTTTAGGCTCTAGCTAAGTCTCTCTTTGCCAGCCAGCACAATGAGTGCTTGGGTCTTCACAAAGTTCATAAAGGAGCGTTTATTGTTTACGGAACAACCAGAGCCGGCAATACACACATGTTTCAAATTCCCAGAGGCAAAACGAAACACTTAAATAATTGTGTGTTAAATAATTGTGCTTTTCAAAGTCATGCTGTACTCTGTTCAGACCGTTATGTAGAATATATACATCTTGAAGGGATTGACCCTTTACGGCTTCATGGGATTAGAAATAATTGGGTTTGCCCATATTATTAGCGTTATCGGCTTCTTCGAAAACTGAAGTTATACCAAAGGAATTCCGGTTAATCATAATAACCACGTAGCTGCCTAGAATGTGTGATCGACAGCTCGAATGCGCAGACTTGGACGATAGAAGATTCAAAAGAGTTATTAACGATTGAAAAGTATATATACTGGTGTTATTGTTGGCTTTCTTTGATGCGGCTAAGAAAGGAACAGTGGAAAATCACGACGGAGAGTTTTTATCAAGTTTTAAGGAAAATACTGAATTTTTTAGTTTAATACTTCTGAATGGCAATGCTGGATATTAAAAAAATGCTCAGATATTCTTGTAGGCCTTATGGGCAGTATATTTCGGTAGAAATACTGCTTACGTAGGTATATTATGGCATATTAATAATATTTAAAACGTCGATAATATGTCGATCTGCTACAGTTCAGCCTTGAACCAAGCGCGGCATACAAGTAATAAAAGATGTTGTACATAACAACATACGCTGATATATCATTATTTTATACATGACATATTATATATGATACATAAATACTATAATACCACATGTTATTGTCAAAGTATAAGAGAAAGGCATACGTTGTTTTCTAACTGAACTTTCTTTTGGGACTTAATTCGGTTTTATTTCTTTAGCAGTATATAGCTTTAGGCATATCTTAATGCTAGGACAACCATGCCTCCTTTGAAAATACGTTAAAAACAATACAAGGTTTCTATTACATTCTTAAAAAAATTAAGCAGCAAGACATGGGCGCTTCTCAGATTATCCTATAGTTTCCATGAGCTATGAAAAACACAAAAAACGAGTTTTGTCATCGAGAACATAAATACTCCTTCCTGGAACAACGTAATTTTCCTTAAAATACACTCTAAACAGTCACGTGAAATGAAATAAATTGATATAGTACCAGTATTAATAGGCTAGGGTACATAATGGTCTAAATGTTTCTATGTAATTATAGGACGGTAATTTAAAATAAAGGACCTTGGGCCCAACTGGATGAAGGGCATAAAGTAAAGGTCCTTAAACCTATCTTCGTCTAATTTAATAGAGATTTTGCAAAAAATGGAAAGTACGTAGCTAACAAAAAAGATATTTCTTTAAAATATTTGCGGGTAGACTATAAATAGATATTGCTTTTTTATTTTCACAATAGTTTTGCATAGGCAGATTGTGTCAGCGCTGCGCTTTTAGTAACGAGGTAGTTGGTTTGCGAGTATTAGAGTCCTTATATATATATATATATATAGATAGATACGTAGTTATATAACTGCGTATATATGTATACATATATATGTAAATATATATGGCTTTCCGAATATAACTCAAAAAATAGTACGATTGCACGATTTTTGTTGCAAATACAATATTTGCCCAGCCGCTATTTGTCGAACGTCGTGTAGAAATGCTAAATTGAAAAAGAAAACGTGATTTTGCCTATTTCACGCAAATCTTTTTCTGACCATCCTTTAAACCTAATGTTTTCGTATTTTTCTGTAAACGACCAGAACAACGTTAAACTGTCGAGATGTTAGGGAATGGCAGGCGTTCATACGGTCCATTCGTTAATCGGATTTTTTAAGTGTTTTTTTAATGTTACACTTTGAATTGCAAATCTTAATCTAAACATTTGGCGAGAGCTCTATTGTACTCATGGCGTGATACATATATACGACAGTTACTTAGTCTCTAGTTGGCACGCCAAGTTTCGTTAGATATTGAAGGCGTATTCAAATAAAATATGCGCTGAAATTAAAAAAAAAGAAAAATGCTACATTTGTATTGAGACGATATAAGACAGACAATTATTGTGTGCAAATTTCACAGATCTGCAATGTGTTTGTAGCAATAAGAATATAAACATCATTTTAATTGCTGTAGACAGAGCTCTTTGTTCTCCGGATGCATAGTTGTCAATGAACCGCAACGATAGATGGTTCGGCTTCGGTTCCGATCGTCAGAGTCTCTGTAAAACCGGTTGTAAACAGTGGTGCCACTGGCGTCTATACAAACACGCCATACCTCGAACTTGCTCTTGGCACTGGTGTGTTGAATGGTGCCAGTGATAGTACCACTCCATGGGTGGAAATTAGCCAAATTTATATCAACCATACCAAAAAGCCGTCTAGTAACGGAAAGAATTTATGTGTAACTTCGTATTTTCTCATTGAAATGCCCTAATTAGTTGCAATTTGTTCAGGTGCCTTAAAAAGGGTTTCGCAGTTGTTTCATCTTCGTTAGTGCTAATACTATACTTGAAATACGCTCAAGTGTGAGATTTTCCAGTTCATTGTAATGCGTTAGAGCTGTGTGGTCCTCTCGCAACGCAATATGGCCTCTGGAATTACGCTGCGCATGTTTCTAGTATTGTGTCCCTTTTTATTAAGAGCGGCAATGGCGTACAAGGATGAAGCGGATTTTTTAAAAAATGGATGTCGAGCTCACCTGGAAAAGGTATAGTCCTATCGAAACCTCGTTTCGAGTGCCCGTAGCGAAAAATTTCACTGTTTCGTTCCCGTAGAGCAAACCAGTAGAAAAAGCTATCTTGCATTATTGTGAAAATATTCCCTTCTTCTAAAAAATGTTTGATGTTTCAAATAATTTATGCTATTCTTATCCATAAAAAAACTAATGAACACTTGAGTGTAGGCATTTGTGACTACGTCAACGTAATTCTCTAAAGTCACCCTGGAAGCACCAATAATATACAGCGAGTTTAAATCATGAATCTTCATTACGTTTCAGTGTCAACAAAAACATCACCCCTGCTGCGCCGGTCTTCACTGCGTCTACCAGCGCTGCCGTTGGTCCGCGTATCCTGACGATTCACGCGAGTACACACTTCTGTCGATGCAAAAGCAGCAGCGAATGCTTGAGCAACTATTCCACAACCCGGGAGCGCGGACCCTTAACAATTTGACTGCTAACTCTTTACTATATCTACGGTCCGAAAAGCGCGATTACTCCTCGGCGCATTACTTTAACGGTGACGGCCAGTACGACCGCTATAGCGGTTACTTTAACAGCATAGGTGGCCATAACAATGCCAAATTTATGCAAGGCGATTATCGAGTCAGTAGAACATCACCAGGTGACATATATGCATTTAGGCAAAATGGTAACTACGATCCAACGCGCTATATGAGTGGAGGACAAGCGAATACCTTTCCTCGCCGTGATACCACTCCAGGAATAGACTCCGGTAAAATGACTAACCATAGAGGTCGGTATCCATCGGGAAGCCAAAATCGATACTGGTTAAATACGTCGCCCAGTTATCCCGAAGTCCCAGCGTGAGCGAGTGGCTACCATTTGTCAACGAATAGTTCTGTCCAATACTCCTTGCCTACACTACCCTTGTTGGCTTGGTGATGACAATTGACAGTCGGATGCCACCTAAGACATCTCTAAATGTTACTGAAGATCTATCATATTAAGGGGAACCCATTATGTGATTGCACTGTGTAACACAATTGATGCACAACCTCATATTATTTATTATGAAGACGCTGGTTTATCATGCATAACAAATAAATACTTTTTTTTATCACACGATATGCCTGCTTCTTTTCAAGGATATATTTTAAATTATATCAATTGAAGCACCACCAGTCGTGTACAATTACATCGATATATTCCTGCTCCTTTGTAGTAAGTATGGCTAGCTTTTACCTGCCTTAGGTAATTACTTAATGTTTGTCAGGTTCAAATAAAGTGTACTTAGGATGCGACATTGACATTTCTACTTTTCCATATGCGTGCGTTACCCGCACATAAAAAACTCGCGAATATTCGTTTCAAAACTAAAAGCTTCGATTTTGCACGCATCTTCGAATAAACGTATAGTTATTATTCTGTTTTGCTACGATATAGGATAAGGGTTTCAAAGATAGCAGGTTCCATACCTTTTTTTATAAAGCAACAAGAAAATTTTTAGGCGCACTCGTTTTCATACGTTTATGTTTATCGCACAGTGTGGGTCTCTCGTTGAGGGCACCCCTGCTTCACTAATACTCACGCTATTCATAAGAACAGGGATTCTTTAGAACAACTTATTGCAATATTCCACCTAAGTAAAAACGCAACTACAGAACAGTGCAAAACGGATTGCACATCTGCGTTATATATTATTGGGGGTATCTAGTGTATATGATTGCAATGCCTCAGATTGCACAAAAGTTGTACCTAAAGTTTGGGTACGGTGTATAGATGCGTTTCTGTTCTCCATCTGGTCTAGATTCTGGTTTCTTTCAGATTTATTTTAAATTACGCATATTTAGTACACGCTCACGAAGAATTTAGTACACCACTAAGAACTATTCTAGCGTACCTGGCACTAAAAAATGCGACCTTAAGGGCCTCCCGAATTTTTAGTGCTGAAATAAACCACTCACACACACAAAATAATTTTACACACATACCCAACAGACTACAAAAGTCGTTTTTTCGCAAACTTAGCTACAGGCACAACACACATTTACTGTGACCCAGTTAACTTAAATAGCACACAGCGCAATTAGTTAGAATACATTACTGTTTCGTTCACCAGCGATAGTTCCACAAGTTGTTCGTGTAATTTATTTTTGAAAACAAGCCTTTCTTGTGGCGAGGTCTTCAGACAATTCCGGCCATTTGCGTTTGACCGAGGAGAGTGGGACGCCCAGAAGATGCGCGTCGACACCATGAGAAAAACGTCGAATCGGTCTGGTGTAAAATGCTGAAATCCTGCGTCATTTTATTCTGTGGCCGATCGAGGTGAGTACTTCTTATATAGTTGTCACTATTTATAGCAGAAATACGTGTGGTTGATAAAACGAGACTGTAAGAGGTATTTTAAATGCACGAGAAGAAAAACGAATTCAACTTTTAAAGATTCTGTGTAGGTTTCGATTCTGTCAAGTAATGTCTGTTACAAAATTTATCCATTCTATGTCCTCCAAAAGCATTTCTGAATTTATGACACAACGTGGACTCTTTCCATTGAATCCTACTCATACAGTTAAGTCAGACCTACGTTCGCCTCTTAGTCTTTGTTACACTTGAAATAGTCCGCGATCTACACTTTCTTACATTATACCTCAAACTAGTAACCCGTGGATGGATTATAATGAGAAACTTTCGAACAAAATAGTTCAACAATACATGCAAACGTCTGTCCGCTAAGTGTGAGTTCACCACGTGAATAATGATAGAAAGATCGACTACAAAAAGAGTTGGGTTAAAACTTTTTTAACTATGTCACGTAATTGACGCCTAATATGCAACTCACCAAAAACCAACTTTAACGATTTTATCCGGGTACAACAGAATGAATGAACTTTTTTCATCTCATTTGGCGTCGTCGGTTCGTCACGTTATTTCTATCTGCTTTAGACTAGAGTACTATTTTGATTATTCCTGTAAAGTCCGCGGCATCGTGCCGCTTTTGCGCTGTGCTATGTGTTGATTCTGCCGATGGAGAGGAAGATGCGTGTTTGCAGGTAAACAGCCAAGTTAAATATGGCCCAACGTGCATACCAAAGATGTTGAGTGGATGTCAATCGGACTATTTGGTTAACGTGGGTGTACCATTACTCTTTACTGTATAAAAAGATTGAAATGTATAATTATTTTTTGTCATCCCATGTCGAGTAGTTTTTACATGTAGTGAGACAATCTGTAGGTTAGGGTAAAATGTACGAATTACACCAGTCATCATAGAGGCATGGCCTAGGATAATGTTTTCAGAATATTTTAGTATATTCGATTGACTGTCTATAACGCAATGCATGTTTGGGTGCATGCTCGCGAGGCGACGAGATAAAACATAATTTACGAGAACCCTTTGGACTAAGATAATCTCGGCTCAAGCTGTCAAAAAGTTGACATGCGACGCACGGAAGTAAATTTAAAGCACAAATGTCAATTATAGTACGTAGAAGCCATCCAAATATTTCTCGCAAGATGTAACAGGAGCACTTCGAAGCATCACTAAATATACCAGCACATTTCCCAAATCACACGGTGAAGCATCCGATAAAGTAGCTAATGGAACACGAATACGAAGAACCAAGCTAAAACTATAACTGATAGTTGAACGTACGGTTTAGTTCACATATTCAAATTATATAAATGAATGAACTGTGGTCTGTTATCGGCAATTTGTATATTCAATATGAGAAATTTTAATTAGTGCATTATCTAGTTTATTATATAGTAAATGTCTCCAATATTTTACTAACGATACATATTTAATACAATGGTGGAACATCCATAATAGAAGTGAGCGTCCATGGTTATTAACGATGGTATCCATTGTATTTTTTATTTCTACGAAAAGTTTCATAACTACGCACATGCAGGTTAAAGAAGTGCACTTTTTCATGCAGATAATTGTTAAAATGGCAGTACCACACTGCTCAGCAATGGTTAGGCTGCCGCATGTGGTCAACTCGAATGGGAGGCGAACTAAAATGATCGGCCTGGCAAGTCGCACACAGGTCTGCGTAGCATTCCTTAGTCTGGTAGGGGGGACTACTATTTTAGTGAGTTTGTGACTCTAACACAGGTTGCTGCTAACCGCCCGTACTTCATAAGCATTAAACTTTTCTAAACCGAAAATATAGAAATAAAGGCTTACGTAGCGTAACATCATTTCGATATCGTTAGTGTATAGAAAGTTAGCAATATTGAGAGGATGAAGGAACTTCTTTGGTTAGTGCTGTTATTGTGGGGGTCTAGGAAGTGAAGAGATTCCTCTATTCCTGAGGAAAAATGAAAGGAAGATGCAGAGAAGGAATGAGGACCATTGTCGGAATCTGCGATCTATCGTCCAACGATCCGTGGTGGTGGGAAGTTGGCAAACCACAATCATGAATAACCCGAGGTGGGTTTGACTTGGTAAATTGATGCACGTCTCCCAAAGATCAGCATCGTCTTACAAAGGAGGTGCCACGGGGCAATTAGCTACACAATGTCTATAATGCATAGACATCCAATTGCTTAGAGCCTACGTTAGAGCTTAGTGACATGGTATATTCGCGAGCGTTTTGTGACTGAAGGAGACATGTGTATGAATTCGAGAATGAGAATGTATGAATTCGATTCTCTCTGCTTTATATTCTTATTTGGGGGTCCTCCGACAAAGCAAAAAGTGGCACAGCAATCCGAATACGACATCGTGGGTGTTAAAGACTGACTGATCGCCGGTGCTTGAAAGAGTTAGGTGCCCACATGGCAAAGCTTCTGTAGGTGGGATGAATTTTCCAGGTGCGGCCGCCTTGGGTGCGTGAATTCTATATTATAAGGTGGAGAGGAAAGATAGCTTGAGACAGTGATAGTTTGACACTATCGCGCTAAATATTGTTGTAAATTGTTGCAAGTATCACAGCAATTCGTCGATAAGGATCAATGGAATTTAATGTATCAAGGTCAGACTGGATTTTATAGGGTTCTTTCTGTAATTTTGACCGTCGGGTAACGACTACACATAGTGGTTCCGGAGGCTGTAAAACCGTTGCCGTTTTAAAAATGGCCGAGCATTCCGGCTAGTAGCAAAAGCGGTGTGGCAGCCTCCATGCATTACGCTTCTCCAGCCTCCCAAACTAAAAACCGAATACATAGATAAGCGGATGTGTGCGAGACAATTACTTAGCAGACTTCAAGTGATTGGTAGGATAGTTGCTCTTAGTAGTAGAGACACGGCGTGTTATAAAGCTGTGTTAGAGATTAGGCGTGTTTGCCTTACAGAAGTCCTGACGGCACTCGAAGCACTACTGCCCCAGCTAGGACAATTCAAAACGTTTTATCTACGACAGGCGACTGTTAGCACATACGCAAACCGTAATGAGGACACGAAATAGATAAGTTAATTCATTAAAAACCCTCTCCATTTTAGACTCGAAACCTGTTCGGGTATTTTATTGACCGAAAACATCAATGGGACATTAAATATGGCACCCGTCGAGGTGACACTGCCGGTTTTGTCCTCGCTTGCTTCAGATCGGCTTATTATTTAAAATAAAACAACAATTTGCAACCTCGAATGTGACATGAAACTCGGTACACACAAAGTTTATGTATGCATAGTACCCGTATGAACATAAAACGCGGGGGACCATATTGCCCTTACTGAGCACTTCCCTTTCGGGTAAACTCTGCTTGCCAAGTTCCAAAGGAGAAGAGCGGACCAGACTGTCTAATACTTTACCCAAGGTAACCACGCCTAATGTGATAGGCCTTTGGCGGCGGTGGATTGAATGGCAAAGTAGATGGTTGTAAAAACGGGCTTGTGACAGTCCGAATCTCCCTGGTGACACATACTCTTTGAAGGCTTTGTGCATTCAGGCGTTCGAAGTGATACGAGACCCATACGCGGATTAGTATTAATATTGGGGATGATTCCCAAATATTGTAAAGCTTTTAGAGGGTGACCGTCTCCGGACAAGGCTTATCTATCAGTTAGGAAGCTGGGCGCAGGGATATGAGTAAACGCCTTCCCCTTCGACTTTCTTGACACATGGTTAGAATTAAATCGAATCCCAAATACGTTTCATCCACGGAACTGTAGTTTTACAGTGCTTAAGTTTTCGTAAGGAAAACTAAACAAATAATGCGACAACAGCATGCGGTTATGCGTGGCCTCCACTTGAAGTTCAGACAGTTTTTAGGTTATACCTATGAAAACCTAATATAGGAACGAAAATATAAATATTAAAATGTCTACCGATGAAATCTACATAATATGAAAATGTATCTAATAAATATTAAATGACGTAAGGTGGTGTGTATTTTTGTTTGTACTCTATAAATGCACAGCATGAAGTACACATGCAAGACTATGTTCATAACGATTTACATGAGCGGTATCATTTTTGCAGGTAGTGATTAAACTAAGAATATCCTACGGACCTAGAATGCCGTTGATGTTAGGGTGGCTTATCTCTGCCTTCATGGTAATCTGCGATGTAGCCAGTCGTCCTCCCTGGGCTATCAACGCTGATCAGCTGTCAGCATGTTACGATTTTATAATCGGTGAATAACATTTTGAGTCGATTGGGTAAATTCATGTGTTTGAACACAATGATCGATTATTCTCAACAGTACTAATATTGTATGGCACATATAAACGTATGTTAATGTAAATTGCTATCTCACCTGTTTGCTTTTTCTCTTTTTGACAAACTTGAATATATGGGCTTCTTTTACTAAAATGTTGTACCAGGCTTACCGTTTGACAGCAGATCATTTGAAACAATTGCGCAAACTGCACCGAAATTACGTTCCAGTTCAAGGCTTGACTATCCGATACTCCAATCGCTATTTAAGTAGAAAACAATAGCAGTGCAAAGGTACACCTGGTTTTGTAGAGCGAAAGTATAACATTTTCACGGAAATTGCTTGAAAGCCTTCTACATGTTTCTACAAGAATAACAAGTTGAGGTCGGAACAATGTATAAATCACGACTGCAAAGCCCGCAGTTTTTGTAATCCAGCTTGAAAATTTCGAGCGAAAAGTAGATATGCATGTACTATAGTGCTGTAGAATCTTCTTTTACATTCTTCAAAAACTAATAGTCGGCCTAAATGGATATCTGTCTTTAGTTGGCGCTGGTTCTGCGGGCTGTCGTGTAGCTGAGAAACTATCGGCTATTCAGGACGTCAGCGTTCTCTTGCTAGAGGCCGGTGGAAGTCCTCCGGACTTCACCGCAATTCCCCTTCTCACCCAGCTTTCCTTCACGACCGACAACGTTCAGAGATACCGCGTTGAGCCTATGAAGAATGCATTCATTACGAAAGTGAATCAGGTTAGAAGATCTTTTAGTGAAGCTGCAAACCACAAAACGGGCCAAGATCTTACTGAGAAACAAACGTATAATTGTCAGTGAAATAATCTTGTTCTTCCCTATAGTCTGAATGCAAGACGTCTTCTTTTTTCATGCAATCTACATAAATTATGTAATTAAATTGCGTCGTCTTGAGCGGAATGAGCAAATATATTTAATATCTCGCATGCATATTTCCAATAGCCGCAAAGTATCGTAACTGGTCGTGTACTCGGAGGTGGAAGCAGCATCAATCTCATGAACTACGAGAGGGGTGCAAAACACGACTACGATGTATGGGCTACGATGTATGGCGCACTTGGCTGGACAGGCGAAGAGATGTTCAAATACTTCCGCGCAGACGAGAACAACGGTGACTACGGACTGTCCGGTACTTTCTCTACTGCAATACATAGAGAGTTGCCACAACACAATAATATGGTCGACGAGTGGCACCTAGGAGTCAATAACATTAGACATTCTTTGCAGCAAAAATTTGTTATCGTAAATTAGTTATTAATTACCATAAAATATCGAATATACCAATTTTCAACAGAACTCTGCCCAATACTATTTGCCATATATTTCCCATGTTGATTTTCCGTATGACACGGAGTTCAGCTTGCAAATATTCAGACCAAACTTCAGTGACTTCTTCAGTGATTGGTATATCATTGAAGCCAATATTGTTAGATATATCTTAATAAGTGGTACTGAAATAACAGTATTTATAACCAGATTCCTAACTAAAAGTATATGTTGGTTCACGCTCTTGGCTGTCATTATCAGATGAGGCACACGGACGCCAAGGAAGTCTTCAGGTAACATCCTCCTACGACACGAACATTCTTCGAGGGTTCTTTGCTGCCTCTAAGGAGAAAGGCTATCCTGTCCGTGACACTGGAGATGGTGACGTCGAAGGTAAGTATGTCAGTCGGTGGACATTCACTGGTAAATGATCTAACCAACAGCAGCTCCTGTGAGATCATAATGTCTGGTCTACTTACGTTTCTGTCAGCGGCTGAAACTGATTAAATACTACCAACCATATTAACGAAATTCTAACGAAATTAATAAAACGTAGTTCCTATTGAAGGCGATGCCATCTTTCGCCGTTGCAACAGACTTCATCATTCTGCCGCTTGTACCGTTATTACTACCTTACTTGTACAGGTGCTTATCGAATGCAAGCTACAATAGGACTAAACGGCCACCGTTCATCTGCATTTACGGCTTTCCTTCAACCGCATCTCGGAATCCGTAAAAACCTCTATGTGGCTACTGGCGCGTTCGTTACTAAAATCGTCTTTGAGAAGACCACCGATCCGTAGGTGTTTCATGCAGGTGTAAAATGTTCAAGTATTTGATATTTGCCATGTAAAACTAATTATATTATCATTTGTAGAACTTCATTGAACATTCTTCGTTGTGTATGACCTTGTATAAGCATTCATCTAGGGATAGCGCTATTTAGCTTCATTGTCGTGCCAACCGACATGCATAGATCGAAATAGTTCAACATTTGGTGTAAACTCTCTTTAAAATTCTAAAAAGAGGAGTTCTATTAACACGTACTTGCCATTAATGTGTGCAGACATTTTTATCATTCAATTTTGTTTTTATCTTGTCCATTGTACTAGATAAATCTCTGGCCTTCTTACATTCTACAAATCAGTTATACAACGCGAGAAATCTTTACAATATCGATGTCTCATGTTATCACTCTGTTCACTAATACGGTTTACTCGTTGCCCTAGATACATCGGGCCATAAAATTTCCGATTCAAATTTAGCAGAATATGTTTAAATATACGGATATTAATGCTGTTAATTGAAGTTTATTTTGTGAGTTAGTATTCTGCATTTGATTCGTGAATAATTGGCTTATTAAAATTAGGGTATCAGCATGTCGAATTTTCAGCGAAAAGAAACTAATCATATTTAGTATCCTAAAAATCAGCAGTTGTAATCATGGTCACTATACTTTTTAAGGTAAAGGTGCGACAGGTTAACTCATATCTTAAACGAGAATGCACAGTAACATTAAAAGCCTGTATTGCATTTTTATGGAAAAATGTTTGTTGCATTATAACGAAAGTTAATTACTTACTATTGCTTATTTAACCGAGAATTAAATAGATAGTAAGAATTAGGATATCGCTGTGTTTCAAGATAAAATTGAGAAATTATTCAGTTCAGTCGTACATCTTCATTAGTCAAAAGCGTAACGATTTAGTCCACACTTTAGACAAAAAATGTGCCAACTCATTCATTGAGACTCTGGGCAAATTTCTATACACTGAACTCTCTGATCTATTTTATTATTTCTCTAAAATTCTCGAATTTTCAGGAACGTGACAATTGCCAATGCTGTGGAATTCGTGATGGACGGTATTCGTCATACCATATGCGCTCGAAAAGAGATCATTCTCTCGGCAGGAGCTATAGAGTCGCCGCATATTCTAATGCTCAGCGGTGTTGGTCCGAAAGAACATCTTAAAGAAATGCAGGTAAATGCTCTATGAATGCTGGCGAGAACAAATTCTGCTGGTATAATGCGCAATTGGCTTTATTTAAAACTAGCCTGGTTACCAAGTCACCCCGCGAGGGCAGAAATTCATTCAAAAACATGGTCTTGCCCCATAATTTGAACTGATATCCAAGCTAATTGGATGTTGTTCCCATTCAAAGTTAAGTAACTTCTTGAATGCATTTAATTGGCTCAATAAGGTATGCTTTAGTATTATCAAGAAACGTATCAGACCTGCTGCAACGAAGCTATCGTATGGTACAGCTGGCTGTATGTGCGCGACAGAATCACTATATACCACCTATAAGATACTGACTCTATAAAGGAAAACATATATTTATATCATTCGCCCATTTCCACTTAAGAATACAAAACGAACTATTGTCTAATAAACAGAAAAATGTGTGATCTATTGTTAACCGCTGTAATTTGCTGAATGAGCCATAGCTGCTATTATTAAAATTTTGCGAAAGAATGTCCTTTAAGAGATTATAATAACTTAAAAAATTCAAGCAGCCATGAACTGTAAGAAACCGCAGTACGTCATTTTAGTTCAAGGTTGTTGAAGGCACAGTTGTCTTGATGACACGCGATTCATTTCGTTATCGTTTGAACTAAAAGGATCAAAGAACTTCGTATGCACGCCTTCGGTTTGAGTCCATACCAAATGTTGAAATTCGATTACCTTTGGTCAGATTAATGTGGTTTCAGATTTACCAGTTGGACTGAATCTTCAAAACCATATAGCTGTCAGGGGTATAGACGGTGCTATAAATGAGACGACATTTTTAGAGATACCAAGCATTAATGACATGAAAGGCCTCATGGAGTGGTACAAGTTTGGGAAGGGACCGTTCACATCACCGTACGGAACACATCTCGGTGTAGGATTTTTCAAGATGAATGACACTGATCCTACTCCCGACATCGAAATTATGCTCCAAGGATTACGTGATGAGGCCCCACCGTGTACTGGCCAGGTTAGAAACTTCCGGAAATGAATAGCCTGATTGTATTCTCAATTCCTTATGTGAACATGTCTAACTTATTATTCATTTAGGTTTTAGAAACAAGGTTAACACTTAGTAAGGGAACGATGTAGTCCTATGTTTATCGTTAATACTTTAAGGCTGTACATGTTAAGCATATTATGTTGGTATGCTAACAATAGTAGTACCTCCAGATTTCGTTATAGTCGTGCGTAAATTACGTGATCAGTTGGATTTGAAAAGCTCTTTTCAACTATTAAACTTCAAATACAGCAGGACTTCCGAAATGTTGCCTTTAAGTAATAGAGAACTATTCCGCAATATTATTGTTGCACGTTCTTGTATATAGCTTCTGTATTTCTAAGCCCATGTCAGTTGAGCTGCCCAGTATACTTTAGTATGTGTGCGACATTTAGGTGACTTTAGGTTGACTTTTACTGTTGTGAGATAGATCGACTCCATTCTTATACAAGAGCCATTTACTCGACTTTCATTATAACTTATTCAACTGAATTGTGGCATAAGTACTATACAAATGCCTAAAATGTTTCCGTATACTTGCTGTTGGATGTTTACACAGTTATTTAGTAGTGAGAAACCATACTTCGTGATAGACAACATATGTGCTTGTTCTGAGAAGGATGTGAGAAGAAAAAAGTTGCTATCCATAGTACGTTCTATTATCCCGTTTGTAGGATGGCAAAGTAAGTCCCGTAAACTTCAGTTTACTGACGATCTTGATGCGACCTAAGTCTCGCGGAAGCGTCCGACTCAGGAACAGTGATGCCCGGGTGCCTCCAATCATCGACCTTAAGTATTTTGATAACCCTGACGATATCGAGATTCTTGCAAAAGGTAGCATGAACGGGTCAACGGTATATTGATATTACATTTTTCGATTCAGATGCTTTTGCGCTCAAATGCGACAATAACAATGATGAATGTATGCTTATTATTATGATTATTATTGTTATTATTATTATTTTCTTTACAATGCGATAATAAGCATAATAAAATTAATACATTATATATATCACGCAGAATGGTATCGCATACCCGCACAGTGCTCACAACTCGCTTATTTCACTCTCTTTCTCTCTGTATGTGTTTATTATGCAATTCTGTATAGGCGCTAAATTTGCCGCGGAACTTCTGGAAACAAAAGCGTTTGCTCATATGGGAGTTTCACACGCATCCACAACAGTTGCGGCCTGCAAGGACAAAGAACTGCACTCTCTGGACTATTGGCGATGCGTGGTAACCGTAAACACTGCGTCAATGGGACATCCAGCGGGTTCATGCAGAATGGGTGCTGAAGAGAGGAGAGACACCGTTGTCGATCATAAGCTCAGGTCCTTAATTTTCAACTATCTACAAATATGTACACATCACGTAAAACAGAAAAACTAAATTTATCAAAGTTAAATAACAGCGTCGCTCAGGTTATTTATATCAATAAATTACTGGTATTACCAGAAGGTACTCCCGGTAGTTTATTCCGGCATTTATTTGTGTCAACCGACCAGGACACTTTTCTGTTATTTTTACGCTGCAATAACGTGTATATTGACGATTGCCGCAAATGTATTTTGAATGAAGTACTTGTTATTTCTTGTATGTATTCTCATGTGGTTCAGAGTTAAAGGCGTTAAGGGTCTTCGTGTAGCCGACTGTTCAGTGATGCCACGACTTCCCACAGGGCATACGAATGCGCCGGCTATTGCTATTGGAGCTCGGGCTGGAGATCTCATTCTGAAACAGCACGGACTCATCTCTTAAACAGAATCACCAGCGACACAGAAAACCAATTTTTCCAACCCAGTTTTCAGCTCAACGCAAATACACGGGTTTTTCAGGTATTAAAAGGCCTAACAAATGCGTTGAATACTCTCGTGTTGGTAGTGTTCTCTATAAGTTAGGCGTATAAAAGCCCTCTGACTTCAACTATGGATAGATTTTATGATATCAGTTCATTCAATTATAATAATTTCAGCTAAGCTTACGCACACTTTTCTGAAAGCTAAATGAAGTACGATACATAAGTCAGACGTATCACTGTCAATGCTATGGTCATATCACGTGCAGCACATTTCCTGGTATTGGAATTAATGAAAGAAAAGCGTCTCGTAGAAGCAGCATACATCACTGGTCAAATGGATTAAGCTATTAGTTTACGTAATTCATTTTCAAGTGCTCGTTTTTAGTACAAACTGAAATAGCAAGTCCACAGTTGAATATCTGTCGAACTTGAGTAACTAAATACTGTAAGAAGAATAGTTACGATTCTAAATGTCCGAATACAATATCTGCAACATCTGGTTTTACAAATGCTTGTTACAGCCTGGTTGCACTAAGTTTGGTTACATTCCAAAGTCTATTTCTAATCCAGCGACGGTTACTAAAAGAAAGAGTGAGGGACTAAAAAAGGCCACTAAGAATAGGATAGGATAATGTGCGATGACTTGTAAAAATTACGAACTTTATTTAAAGATTGGCTCAATACGTACGTTGATAGACTATGGCATCGAAGTGTAGAGATTATCGAAGCGACCTAGACACCGTTCTGAAATCTAGCCGGGTATGATATTAGATTCTACAAAACACCGAGATAGCAAAAAACTCGATGTTGGAATTATCAATATGTAAAGGCATATGCATATGTGTGGCCTTTAAGGATCGCGAGACCTTTAAAATTAGAGCATTTCTGTTTACTGAAATTATGATAACTATGGAGGAAAACATCGGCACGGGCGACCATGAATTTAAGTTCTACCTTATTTACATAAAAGTGAAGCCAAGAAAATAGCTCAAACATAATTGATTAAAGCGAAATAAAATAAAAGTATAAGAGCAGATTTCGATCAGAATATTTTATTCTAATTTTGGAGTTTGAGTAAGTACACTGTTCAATAATGTATTCGTTTAAGGCGTAAACATAAGAGAAATATAAAGACTGTGTATACTAGATTGGCCGGCAGCTACACACGAGGATGTAGCGGTACGTAGAAAAAGTAGAGCAATCCATCTGTTTTGGAAAAAGCTTAGGACGCCATAGGCGCTTTACTAGTGAATATATAGGCGAACATGCGTAGACAGAAGCGCCAGCTTTTCTATTCCACCATTTCTGACAGGCATTCGATCAGTAGTAGTACGCTTAGGAAAATATATGTTTGGTAAGGTCCGTACATCTCCAAGATACGAAACACTCTTTACGTACTTGATGGGCATTGCTGCAACCAAGGAACCGCGCCGGCGAAATTCCATTTACTTCGGTTAGATACAAATAAATACTCATACAAATTCGTACAACTCTCTCTGTGCTTTAGATAGCCTGAGGAAAGTCCTAAAAAAGCTTCTCAAAAATTAAACCTGTGTCTCCTCTGATTTTTCTAAAACCTCGTGTTTAAAAAATTGAATAAAGGCAATTTTATCTATTTTGGCTTGACCACACTCTATCATATCGAACTCCGGGCTGGTTTTATGAACGAAGGAATAAATTAAAACCAACGCTGTCGCACGTCCTGTATATCTGAATGAAGCGTTCTACGGGATGCACTGGTCGTAATGGCTTGAAACTTGGAAAATATTTTTCGCATGAATTTTCAAAGTAAAATAAAAAAAAAACTGTAAATAGGATAATTCACTTGTGCTTGTTTTAAAATTACATTTACGGTCATCTTTTTTGGAAAGTATTTCAACACTTTTACAAAGTCATGGTATAAAACGCCAGTAGATGCACTGGTCTTAAAGGACTGAAACTTGACAAATATTTTTGAAGCGCATTTTTAAAGTAAAACAAAAACAACTGTAAATAGGGCATTCCACTCGTGTTTGTTTTAGAATTACATGTACGTAACGTGTTTTAAGGAGTATTTCAATACTTTTACTAAACCGTGGAGTAAAGCGAATATCCTACAACGTAAAGCCGCGTATTCAGGAAATGTTTTTCTCGATAACTCAATTGTTTTTCTACTTTTGTGGCATGAAGCGCCGTTCTGTCGGAATCGTATGATACTTACGTCGATGTTTTTTCAGAAGAGAATTGACTGCTATTTTGTATAGAAGAGTAACGGATTTGCTAAGCGTTAGTGGTTTTAATTATTGCTGTTGTCCGGGCGACAGTCACATAAAGAATTAGAATTTCAAGATTTCTTTGTAGCAAAATTCGTGCGAAACTGTCGCTTATGGAAGATAACACGACCGTCAATGAAGGTTCGTTGATCGCATAAGGATTCTGGTTTCCCAGGTGCGACAGCTGCTTGCTTACGCTGCTATATTATCTTAGAACAAAAGCCGGCCTCAGCGCTAGAGATTTTTCTTACCAATGGCGGTATCGCATTGAATATTAGGAAAAGCCAACTGGGAAAATCTTATTTTTTTTAGTCTGCGGGTTTCACTTTTTACTCAGTTGAAGCTTGTAGTAATAACGTTCCAGATTTAGCAGCAACATTTTCCAGGCTGAATCGCAAAATACATTTACTTCGCGAGTATTTCGGTAATTAATATATCTGTATATTATTCGAAACCTTTCGCCTTAGCGACATTATTTTAAATTAAACGCACTATTTCCTGCATCTTACAGTGCGTCGCTCAACACGTTTACCCTTACAATTTTTTTTATCATGGTAATCTGCGTACAAACTATAACCTGTCCCGAATATTAGTTCAAAAGTACGCCAACAGCTTCTTGCAAAACTTCTATTATGATACAGAATATAATTCGTCGAAGCTGTTTTGTCTGTAACACCTTTTTATTCCCGATTTGTCTTAGTTTTCAGTGCTTTCTTTTTTTTATACTGATTATCACAATGAAAGGATTCGATATTTTTGCTTGGCTACCTGATTTGAAGATACTAACCAGTTATTTATTTTTCTCGACCTATGTAATTTCGAGCCTCTGCCAAGTGTGGGCTATATGGAAGGCGGAAGCAAAGCTTTAAACAAAAACCAGCTGTTATTTACACAGAACTTTCGGCCAAAAACTATTGAAATGCCTCAGATATGTGCTTCGGATGTCTCTGCGTAAACATTCAGTAAATGCATCGTTTTTTTAGAAATTTTGGCTAACATTGTTAATCCTTTGACCATATGATTAGCTTACAATTTTTTTTTACTGAAAATGCTAATCACAATCAGTTGTATTCCAAATTCGGAACTGATGATTCCAGCACTTGGCGAATATGCATAGTTAATTTACTCAGTTTAGGTCGCCTATAAATATTTTCCAAAACTACAAATCGAACTAATTGTGCATGCGATCATTACAATCGTTTAGGCTATTCAAACTGTGGCGACATACACAGCCGACAGAGCGATTGAGTTATACGCTAGGAATTTCATCTTGGGGCAAGCCTTTTATTGTAAAGCGGTTTAACTGCATCAAGATTGTCTAGAGTTTTTACTGACCTGCACTTTCCGTCTGCAGCCCCGGTCAAAGGAGACCATATTGTACAAGATCAAACCTAATTTAAAGGAACCGCTTGTATATTTAATACCTACCAATTTGTGGCATTACATGTTATAAAATTTTTGTCGCTTATTTCGTCCACTCTTCCGTACTACGTTATTACGTTAGCTGCATAGATCACGTAAACTTGGAAAAAGCACAGAAATGCGTTTTGAGCTACGAGAAGAGTTAAATCTCTTACAGAATAACACCCGTAAAAAGAGCATATTTCCGGTGGCAAAGAGAAAATGAATGAATCTACAATGCTTAATATCCTAGTCTATATTTGAGTGAAAAAGCACGCCAATTGGAGTGTCTACGTGCTCAGGTATTATAGCTTTTTAGTCTTTCCAAATTCGACGGCTTGGTGAATTGGCGTCCCTTTTGCGACCGCAGAAGACAGATGGGTTCACGGATTAGTTCCCTACATTGTAGATTTACATTTATGGGGTATCCGTCTTACGCGACAATGTGTAACTGATGCCGCTGACGTAACGCGTGTGTTGACGGGCAGCTATAAAAGAGTTGTACAGTTTGACTTGAACTCAAGCAGCCCAAGTAGTGTGGCCTGGGCGAGAATCATTACGTACAATCAGCCTTTATTGACAAAAAATGCAGTAAGGCGATTGTTTTTTGAGCCACATACTCATAGTACATAAGCAACAGGGCTTTATCTAGTTATAGGAACTCTGCTCACATCTTATGATTTATTACATTAACCGCACCAATACGCAGGCCCCTTAGTAGACACAGATTTCGGTATGTACGAGCAAAAGCTATCTTCCTTCCCTTTATTCGCGCATCTTTAGCAGATTGTTCACACTTCAACGAGTGCTTTATTATTACGTTTTTAAACAGTCATCACTTCTCTACCTTCAATTAGAGTGCAGCGGGACACAATCTGTGTTTTAACTGAATGAGGCAACACCTTTGAAGTAAACACGCATGAAACATTTCGCCGTTTCTCGGCTCCAATTTTATAAACTTTGCTAATGCAGTGAGGAGCCCTGGCCTACAGGCAAGCAGATTGCGAATGTTTTACCAGCTTGGGCTTGCACATCTCATATTGATGATGCTAATATTTACTGAAAAAATGCACACATCCGCCATTTTTTCAGTCTAAGCGCTGGATAACCAATCCATACCGATAAACGATTACATTTGGCGAAATGCAAATTTCGATCCTAATCTGTCCATTAGAGGATCAGTGGTTGATCATTCATTCACTATAGCAAGCCCATAACGAAGTAAGTCTCGCCGGGCTTGCCATTGTGTACGATCAGTCGATACCACCTAAAAAGTTTGTGTGTTTGGCTAAATAGCGACCGATCGGCGCTTACGCGCGACGGCCACCGGAACCAACGTCGTCTTCGAGCAGCGTTAAAAGAGGGTGGCCGAGTTCGCACCGTTGCACTTGGACGCACTGTACTTGGAAAGTAAGCAATGTCCCAGCCGGCGCAGGCCGAAGACGAGGAGTTCACTGGGTCTAACATCAAAGAGAGCGAAGAATCGAAGACAGCGGAAGGAGGAACGTCTGAAACTGGTTTGAAGGGCGATGATGATGGGAAGAAGGAATCTAAACGAAATGATGAAGGACGGGCAGAAGAATCAAAAAAGCCGGCCACCGTCGGAGCGGAGTCTCGACATTCGGTAAGAGATAGCCCTCTACGAGAGGGACCTCTCTGAATTGCTGTTCTTTTAGCTGTGCCATCGTTTTATCGTTGATAATTATAGTGGGCACAACTGGGTTCACTGATCGCTTTCGTGTTTTGCAGAGTTCGCGATATATTATATCGCGATTTTATAAATGCGTAACGATGTTTAGCAGGCTGCTCTTGATTTATGTCCAAAACAGCCATTTACGACATACGACGGTCATGATGATCGTCAAGATTCTGCATAATTTTCAGTTCGAACCTCTCTGGGCATATGCGAATGGGGGTAGCCTTCAACTTGGCGGCCGCTGAAAAACGGTGAGCATTAGTGAGTTAGATAGGCATAATCCTGTCGTTCTTATCGGCACATTTAGCAAAGGCATGTCTTCCCGAAAAGAGGAACTTGAACAGCCTCTCTTAAAGTGTCTCTATCGCATAGAATATTGTCTTCACTTAGTTCGCCTAGTGCAAAAGAATTTTGTTGGGACATTCCCGTCAGGACAGTCTATTGCCAGTTTTGGCGAGAATTTTCTCCGCGTGGAAATCCTTCAAGATTTTCAAAGAATTGAAATGAAATGCAGTATTGTCAGAAAATCCACCAAAATATTGTCTGTTAGTGAACGAATGAAAATTGTAGGTACCTCGAAAAGAGCTAAACAAATGAATCCATATTTAGTAACCTCTTAGATCTTGTACATATCCGGACCAGAGGGAACTTTAATGGCGCACACTGAGACGATTAACCAGCCATTCATACGCGTGCGTACCCTGAGAACTAAATAGTATGGCTGTCTCCACTACTGTTATTCTACTCATTCACCCGACCTACACAGGCAACTGTGGATACTTGTAGATCAGGTGAAGTTTGTTTCGAGAGTGAGGGAAGCCAGTGTGACATGAGAAAGTGGGTGTAATACCTAGACCCTATTATGTGCGTACTTGGGTGCGTACTTGTGAAGACTTGGGTTTCATCAAGATATTCGAGAACTGTGATTCTACTGTATCTATGAGCCACGTGGCGACTTTTAAGCACATTCCACACAAATAGCAATCATTCTTTCCAAATGTGCACCACCCGAGTGCTCATACCTACCATAGTTTAAACAGGACTTTATGGGGTACAAATCTCCCTAACTTGTATGGCTTGAGTTGTTTTTGTATGGAATGCGGTCAATGTTTAAAGTATGTCTCACTGAGGCAGATAGAAGTATACGTTTCGATAATGTGGGAATTTTACTTTGGAAAAAAGTGTTCTCTGTGAGGACTAACAAATTTACTTGCTACAAATCACTTCCTTCTCGTTTCCGATTCACTTTTTAAACGTATGCAACCCAATTTAGCGTTTCTTCAAATTTTTTTGCCGCACACTTTTCATGATGGTATTTTTGAAGTGCTTGCTTTTTTTCATTGTAGATAGTTTGAATGTTACTGGATGATGGAATAACCTACATTTAAGACTTTTGGTGCGGGTGAGACTCAGGCATTCTACGCCCTTGTTTTATAACCACGTCACGGGGATGATTAGTGTTATCACAAAACGCCACAAGTCTCAAGTCTTGTACTTTTTTTAAGGCTGACTTGATGAAGTCAAGCAAAAGACGCGACAATGTGCTAATTCAGAAGGAACTGCACGGAACTCAACGGTTGCCCCAACGACATCCATGTGGACACTAATAGCAGGAAAACGACTCACACCTCTTCCGCCAAAGAGGTGCTAAAAAGGTCTTGCTGCTCATTTGTCTAGCCCTTCTCAAAAGCTACACTATTATGAGAAATACATCCAGATGACCCACATCTCCACAGTAACACACAGACGAGATGACCTACGAACACATGAACGCCTCGAAAAACAACACGGTACGTGTGGACAGTATCACAGTGGGATAGTAAAGGAAATAGAAAACACATGTTTCAACTTTTTCGCAGATCACCCGTGAGTAGCTGCGTGCTGTTTGAGCATGTTTTTTCATGGAAATATAATTTTCAAATAATTTCACTCTCATAGTGTTTAAGGGTGCTAGGATAATGTGGTTTGCCTAGTGCTACATGGATGTTTATGTGAGGTGACGTCAATAAAAATTGGTATGCATCGAGCTTCTCATACAATGTGTATGCGACGGTCTCCGGAGTCGACACAGGTAGACACGGTTAACTACATCAATATATGGCAAAGACTTGGAGGAGTGTGGCAAGCTAAGGAGAGCTTCTTGACACCAATGAGTTGATCAAGTCGCATTTTGCCTGAAGTACTGCTATGGTATGCATCTGTCTGTTCCGAAGTGACCGCTCGGGGTACTTAAGTAGCAGGTCTAAATTTAACAGATCTCGACCAATTTCTATTATAGAAACCTGCGCCTTCCACTGTGAGCAAAGCGCCTTTAAAGGCACCAGCTCCAAGCGCGGTATGTTCAAAGCAGCCGGACGGAAGAAAGGGAGAAGCCACTAAGAAAGGGGGTGTTGCTGGCAAGAATTCGAAGGCCGCGCCAAAATGTCCGGCAGGAAAGAATGCCAAGAATACGATCGGACCGCCGAAAAATGCTGCAAAAGGACCAAATGTCGCGAAGAAAACCCAAAAAGGCTGCTGTAACATACTCTAATATAAATTAAACTTGAAACCATGCGCAGGAGCATGTGAAAAGCAGTGATAGCAGAGCTCAAGCTCAGCCAGAGGTTTGCATGGACGTCGATCTCATCGTTGGATTTATTAGCAACGCACAGATAAGGAAATGAAAGAATAAATTCAACAAACTATCGAATAGTGATAATAGTGTGTCAATATAAGCGGAGAATACGCCAGTAAAAGTTCCTAAAAAACTAACTGGGTACTGTTGGAATTATTGGCTGAGAAATAGATCTGGAATTCAACACTTGTTTCGCACTGCATGAAATTCTAGTGCGCTATTTTTTGAGATGACAGTCTAAAACGAAATCAAAACTAAACCTCAAAATTGCATTTCGATTGTTATTTCACTGATACAATATGTACAATTATCCTAATAGTGATTTAGATTCGAATTGAATTTTCTTAGCATTGGCAACAATACAGTAGGTACTGAGATTCCCCGTCCCGTTTCCCGAATGTATCATGTACGGGCGATATAAGATTTGTTGAGCTAAACGTTGTCATAAGCTTTACGATGATACGCAGCTCACAATAACAGGCAAATCTGCAAACATCCCCAAATGCACGATCCGTTAGACCATAGAAAGCTAATAGTATACAAGTCGAGTTTCTTTTAGCAGAAGCATTACATGCGAAAATGTAAATGTTTGTTGAATTAAACCGAATGTTTTGTATATTTGTTTACCACCTCCAGAAAGAGAACACGAAACAGCATCAGTTACTAGGACTGCACTATCCATGCACTAAAACTGGTACTGAAGCAGGGTACTTTCTGAGGTATTTTCTGGTCCCTCACACTTTTATTTAAAAATAGGCAAAGATACAAGTAGTATGCAGATATATCCCTTCGCCATTCTCTTATCCTTCAATACCCTATATATATAAATTGTTTGCCCGAATTTGTAAAGCCGAGGGATTTATGAATCCGAAGATCTTAATATTTGCATCTCAAAAATACAGTAAAGTTTCCATGAAACCTACAAGGAGAGTCGAGGTTCAGCTCCCCCTAGAGTACGTGATCCACCTTCTAATACTGCTAGGTGCCGATACTGATAGGCTTCAGCCTTAGGCCTTGCAAGTTGTATTGATTCGATACGGCAACTAAGTTTTGACACCTTCAAGCAACTAAAGTCAGTTTTTTTACACAATGCCGATGTTTGGAAAGAAAACTTTGAAACTTTTTTGTTCTTCAGCGTGGCTACATGTAGCTACACGAAAGGTATGTAGAGATTTTTAATGGTATAGTCATGATTGCTGCTTAAGCTGCTTTTTACTACGCACTACGACACGACGTAACGTACGCTCACCTGCTTCGAAAATGAAGTGCGGTATTGTTAGACACCGAAAAGCTGACGGAGACGCATGCTTTTAATATATAGTATTACCTACACGCTTCTTTTACAATGATTGTGTTTAAGGATGACAAGACTCAAGCTCGCAATTTAGTATGCGACGGTTGCTTACAGATTTGCAATCTATGTGGCGCTTCTGAAAAGCGGTACATAATGTTTGTTAGATAGCCTTGAAAAAGTTAGGCCGCACGCGAATAAGGACGTGACGGAAATATGGAATTTTGGTTTGAAAATCTTATTACTATAAAGTAGCCTATCAAGTTTTAGCAAATGCAACGTAAGCTTCTGATAAGTCATAACTTCAAAGCAAATATATTTTTTGCTTCAAGTTATGACTTTTTTGTCTATATTTTTGCGTGCAGGCTCTGTAGTTGCAGTATTGAGTGAGGAGATTCTCTTGAAATTGCCTTAGATGCAAATAATTTTAGAACATCGAAGAAAATATTTTTGATATATTAGCGAATGTGCGTTTTTCTCCGTACATAGTAGTGATTAAAATGTTAAGTCTTCTTAAATTTACGATGATTATCATTTTCTGGAAAACCTTCTACAGGGAAACAGGGATTTACGCAGCGGGCACGAATGTACTTTACCCAATATCACCTAAATGCTTAGTTTATCTTTAAATCTTTATATTCAAATAGATCTTTATATCGCTTTTGTCCAACGCCGAAATAAAATAAATACTGGTCCATATGTCGTCATAAAAGCGAAGATGCACTAGAAAACAGATGCAACTAAAAAATTTCTCGCCTTAAACGGAAAGATATAGAAGCTGAGAAGGGAACACGACAACTAAAAATAGATACGTTTTTAAATGATGTGATGGAAAAGTGAACGACGATTCCAATCAAGTGTGCGGTGATACCTTATGGTTATACAGTGTGGCTATGCAAAGTGACTGATATGACCTGATCTAGACTTGACCTTTCACTTCACATCAGCCAAGTAATTACTAATGCAACATGTTTCATTATGCTAAATATCCTCAATTTTTTGTCCCATGATATTTAGTCGTCTCGCAATTCCAGAATTCTAAATTATTCGGAACTCTGGAGCCCTTAAAACAGCGCAGTTGTCGACCAGGTGTAGTGAAAGAATGGGTCAGCTGAGCTCTGTGATTAGTTAAATTCTACCTCTAAACCACAGGACTTGACGGACAGGGTAGTTTAGGCTAAATTATGTGGACCCAAAGCAGCCCAAAATATTTTTCTAGTAAGACCTAGTAACTTACGTTATGGGCAATCGGCGAGTGCATTGCAGATTACTCGACCTGTGATTGACAACGTCGCGAGCCAGGTTATGGCATTTGTGTATGAAACTTGTCACTGTGCTATTTCTAGGGTAGTACACAGTGACATTTGAAAGATTCGATATTAATGACTGCTACAGTAGTACCTAGATACTTGGTGTTATTATTTTCATACCATGGCGATTACCCTCATCTTTGAGGGAAATCTTCTATGGGTATTATAAGTTTGCGTAAACACATTGTTTTGTTACTACATGAATTTTGCTGTTGCTGCTTGGTGCAAAACAAGTTTGAAGCAATTTTCAGCAAAATCAAACAATCTTATTAAAAAACGGCGATAAGTAAAAGCTAGCTCGCAGAGAGAATATAGTTAATAGTCACGTTCTGCGTAACACAAAGTAATTTTCTTGCGGTTTGGTTCTCACTGAACCCCTGGGCTAAACCTAACATGGAACACCAAGGAGGTTTCAACATCGCGCTTGCCAAACAATATTTATCGGTTTCTATGCGGAATATGTTCAGCAATCAATAGGTAGTATGTGGACGGAGACAACAGTTGTTTGATGGATTTACAAATACTTTCACTTTTAAGCTAAATCCATGTGGAATCTAGTTTGTCAATCCCGCGAATTACTCTCTCACTTAGCCAAACGAAATTGCAAGCTAATCTACCTCATAAACCTATAGCTGACATATGTTGAAAAAAGAATGCTGCACCGTAGAAACGGATCAGGTTTTTAAAACGTTTAATCGGACACTACACGGCAGCATATATTTCACATTGTAACGGCACACCGCGCGACCTTCATGAGCAGCTAATATCACTTCTAAACTGCGCATGTTAATCGTCTTTATTGCTTATAATATGCGATTTATAGACAGCACTTCTGCAATACGAGTAACGGAAGATTGACATCCTTCTCATATTATTTCTGTAAGCCATTAACTATTGTCACAGTTTGTACTGTAAATTGTCGTACAGTTAGTACTCGTTTGAAAAACATCTCATACGACAGTAATCATTTGTGCAAACATGGTTTCATTTTATGCATCTTGGCTGAATAAAGGTGAATTTTACTTGACTAACTAGGTTACAGATAACACAAACAGCTGTGGAAGAACGTCTGTTAGCGGTTAAGTAAGCGGTCTGTAGCGGTGTAAGTTAGCGGTGCGCTTAGTGACGTGAGGTGATCGATTTGTAATTCGCCTGAAGCATACCTGTGATGCATCTGTCTGCGTCCCGGCCTCTAAGCGTGTCTGTTGGGGCCGGTGAAGTAGCAGATCTATAATTTAACAAATACCGACCAATTTCTATTGTAGAAACCTACACCTACCACTGGGAGTAAAGCATCTTCAAAAACACCAGCTCCGTCTTCAAAGGAGTGCGACGCAAAAAAGGGAGATACTGCTAAGAAGGGAGGTGCCGTTAGCAAGGATTCGAAGGTTGCGCCAAAAGGCCTGGCTGGCAAAGATGCCAAGAAAACGGAGGGAGCGCCGAAGAATGCTGGAAAAGCGCCAAATGGCCCGAAGAAAGCCAAAAAGGGCTGCTGTAATATAATTTAATAAGAACTCACCGCGAAACCGTTCGGTTTCATCCGTTCGAGGATGAAAATACAGCTGAGAGCAGAATACAAGTTCGGCCAGAAGTTGCGTGGGCGTCGATTCGATCATTGGATTCAATAGCGACACACAGATAAGAAAGAGAATAAATTCACCAGAAATTATCGGATAGTGGTAACACTGTAAAGTCCCTGAAAATATAACTCTGCGTACCGCATTGTTGGCTAAGCAAAACATTTAAAAATTACTTAACATTTTTTTTGCTTCCTTTAAATTCCTTCCATTAAATTCTAGTGTGGCGTTTTATGAGATGACGATCTAAAACAAAACCACAAAAGTGAAGCTGACAAATAGTATAGTTGTGTTTAATGCGGACTAGTGCGATGTTGGAAACGTTTAGGTAAAATCTGGGTTAAATGCCCAAAAATATAACACAACAGCGCGCTGTGAAACTCTGTTCTTTTTTCTGTTCTTCTTTCTGTTTTTTTTTTTTCTGTTCTGTTCAGAAATTCTGTTCAAACCTGTGTTCTCACAGGTTGCACTTCCATTACTATTCCACTAATTCAGTATATATGGATATCTCAATTCTTCCGGTTCGAATTCAATTGGTCTTTTAGCAGCTACCAGTAGGTATTGCAATACCTCCTCCCGGCTTCTAAGTTGTTTCGTCATGTATGGGTGATGTATATATAAGATGTAAGTTTTATGATGCAGCTTACAATTACGGGCGTATCTGCATATAATCAAGTGCCCGGTCTGTTAGGCCGAAACATGTATCTCATGAAAAACTAATAATATACTAAAGCTCCTTTTAGTGGAAGCACGTCCTGGAGAGCTGTAAATATATGCTGGGTTATGTTTTTAAACTAAACGTTTTGTCTATTTCTTTAGTTGCTTCAAAGAGAAATGCCACGCGTTTTTGGGGCAAACATATTATCGCACCCGACGACTAAAGCAAAACATAACCTGAGGGGTTTGCATTGCGCGTTCTTGGAATGGTTACTATGTATTAAGCAACGTACTCAGTATAAGCAAATTTTAACTTGTGGACATTAACGTCAGGGAGGTCCTTTTCGAATACCAAATATTGGAATTATTGGGTTCTATTTAGGGTGTGTAGCTCTGTCTTAAGCCCCATGATCATGTTGTCCCTTAACGCAACAAAGGATGGCTCTGTACACTGAGTAATCATGTCAGGAATGCCTTCAGAGATAGACAATAAAATGTGTCATGTGTCGGGCGAATAAATGACACGTTCTTTTAACGGCTCAGCGTTATCGGCCAATGCAATCATCCAGTTGTGGTAGTTAGCTTTGTTTCACGGTGATAAGTCAAGTTTAAATGACACTGAAAGTGGTAGCTCGAGAAAGCGTTGAACAACGCAACCTAAGACGTTCAAAGTGAGTACAAGCCAGCACAGAACAGCTACGGTCCAACAATCCTTTATTTTCTCTAGCCAGCCTCAGAGCAGGCTAGCTCACTACCGAAGGCTATTGCATCCATAAAACGATACACCATATTATTTGTTTCCATAGGCTTTATTCAGAAGAAATAAAATTGAGTTGCATTGATTTATTGTTCTGCTAAAGATCTCCACCCATTTAAAAATAAAAATAAGCATGACAATTTCACGCAATTTCCCCAAAATTACTGTTTAAACTGAATGGATGAACGGAGAAAGGATCTAAAAAGTGGGTTTTGAAATGCGATTAGCGGCAGAATTTGGACGATGTTACGTACACTTATAATATAAAAAACTTATAATTATACTGGCCCTACTGCGCATGCACAATACTCGGATGTTCTTATCCGAAGTCCTACCGCTTTCTATAGATAATACACTATATATATTTACATTAAATACACAATATTCATTTACAGACTACCGACGTTCACACGTTTGCTGTATCTGAAACAGGTCTGAAGTACGCAAACACTATCGTCAAAATGTAATGCTACTACGGCTCACTCGATTAGTGATCTTCATGCGTAAAATCGCTTATTTTGCTTTATGCATAAACTTGCAAAGACGTAAACCCCTACAGACTCGCTAAATTCCATTTTCAATTCCATGCCACGTCATTTACTGGACAAAAATGTAGATCCTGAACAGGAGCACTCTTCGAGCACGACCAAGACTAGCGAAAATTTAGTAAAAGCCTTGGCTCTATAAAAACAAACGCACAGTTCCTCCTAAAGTGTTTGGTGTTACTAGTATAACTGTGTTTGCTACATTGTATGTTTGGATGGTATTTATTTCGGTGTGTCCAAACGTACTTCGAAATCAATCGAAGAATGTTAAGTTAAAACAATTCCATATTCATGGTTGACATGTTCCTCTCGATCAGGTACCTCCTCCGCCGACTGTTTTTCTTGTATATACAAAGCAAAGGTTTACATGTTATTATCAACTAGTTCACACATGAGACGATCTCTTGGGTCACATTGAGGTGTCTCAGGCATTTCGCGGCCCTCTTGAGCATTCTTTGCCTCACGCGCGTTCCATATCATGCGTGAAGTACTGTCAAGAAGCTGTTCGACAGGGAGTTGATTATCAGGAGGTAATGAATCTGTCGTTGCTTTCAACATTTCCGCAACCTTTTCGAGTTGTTTTTCAAAACGTTCTGCTGTTTCTAGTCTTTGTTTTTTCTGGACTTCTAGCATCACTCTGAAATAAATGGGAACAGGAATCAATAGGACAGCAAAACTGTGATGCATAGCTTGGTTCAATGCACCGAAATTCAGTAAGTTTGGTCAGCGTAATTCAGGGAACATTGTCGCCTTTTACATAGGTGTGGCTACGACTTTGTTAGTAAATGGTAATCTCGGAAAGTTATTAAAACCAACATCTCGACGAGGCATCATGATATCATTCGTTCTTACAAACCATTTGAAAACGCAGTGTTGCTTTAACGCCCTATGTTACCGTACATAATCTAACGCCGTTCTAAAAGGTTTAACCCCTAGAGTTAACCTAAAGCTCACCGAGTTCAGAACTAATGCGCAATAATATTAATTTCTTCGCAGAAAACGTACCTCAGTGTCTCCCGGGCTTGGTGTGGTCGAAATTCGTTAATCAGATGATGCATGTGAACAAACAGAAGATTGAGATCATCTTTCTTCTCCTCCCGACGTGAAGTATCGGGACATTTAATAAGAACGTCAATCATGTCGATGAAATTCACCAATATCGAATGGTTCAGCTTCTTTAATTCCCTTTTCGGATCGTAGCTTTGTGGATGTAAACGTCTGATGCCTTGACTCTCCAGAGGCCTGATTATTGGATCGTCCGGATGGAACGGCGCATCAAACATTTTGTATGCGTCCTGCATTGCCACAATGTGAGATGAGACCATCGAGACAGATTGAAAATCATTGAAAAAATAATAGGTTAAACGCGAACCAAAGGCGCTTTGAGTGCCACTTGGCGTAGCTGACCGCACATTATTCAGTGTATATGATTATTGCCAGACTGATCATGAAGGATAATTCCGCTTTCTATTGATACTTAATAACATTGATACCAAAAATTCGACTACTAACCGTAATGGGCTTTGGTGGCGATGGCGCCCGTCCCCGCAATATGTTTTCATCCGTATAATGTTTTACGTACTGCATTGGAGGAAGAGGAAGCGAACTCGATGCTGTACGCTCACCCATCTAAAACACAAACGGCACAAGCCGCCAAATAATAACTGTCTTCCATAACTCCAAGTACAGAGCGTACTATGGTTTATCACTTTTGCTTTTTTTTATAAATCGTTCTTTCTGTTAATTAAACTCAATGATTCCGGATGTTGACGTTAAGTACTTCCAGTATGTTTTGCTATCGCCCGATTTCTCAACAAGAAACTTTGTCCTGTTAGAATGAAAAACAAATAACTCATGAATTTTCCCGGCCAGGATCGAACAAGAGAACGGCAGTTCGCAGCACACGATGGTAGTACTTCTTTAATTAGTGCAATTTTTGTTCGGCAGGAACCGTGAGCATCTCTTTGGAATATGCCGTTGGTGGCTCAAAGGTATTCACCCCTTAAAGCCCAGACTGGCCATAAATTATACACAACTGAATTCGGCGCTCCTTGACAAGATGGGCAGACAGATTCTCCTAGCTTTGTGGTAGGAGTACGTTGTGATTGACACATCCAACTGACGGGGTGCATTAAAAAAATAAATGACCTAAACTAAAAAGAACTACTTAGGCGATAAACTTTTGTGTTGAAAAAACATTTGCAACATACCGGTATTACATTGATTTACAGGATTTAGCAATCCAAATTTATATTATGGTGGCGCTTTTTTATTAATGTCTGTGTAATTATTGGAAAGTTGTTCTAAGCGTAATTGCAAAAAATGTAATTGCCACACTCCACGGGTAACCTAATGTATATATTATTCTTAGAAGATTATTTATTGAATTTTGTTCCCATATTAGCCGTTTTTTTTACAGGCATTCACCTGCGTCCAATCTTCCACATCTTAAACATTTCGTCCAGCTTATTCATCGATAACCACCTAAAATGAACGAGCAAAACCCACCTTGCTAGAGCGTCGTTCAGTGGCAGGGGCCAATTCTCTTTCAGTAAACTTAACAATCACTGACAAACACCTCTAGAAGAAAGTTGAAAGGTTTCGAATTATAACACGGATTACACGCGTTGTATCTGATTCGTACTTCATTCGTGCTGAAATCACTGTATACTAAATCAAGCGCGAGTACGCTTGCAGGTGTAGCAAAAATTCGCACAAAAACAGGGGCTGCATTTATCCGGCGAGTTTCGGTCCAAATTCGGACAATACCTGCTATTGTGTCGAAATGAGTTTTGATATTGGAGACGAATGTGTCTCGTTAACAGGCGGTCTCACTGCGGCTGGCTTGAACAGGAGCAACTGGTTCGAGGCATTGGCGCCATAATCAGGTTCACAGGAGTCTGGCAGATCTGAGGAGTCATAAAAACTTGATTTATATCATACTGACCTTATATTATATGACAGAAGTATTTGTGGTTGATTTCCACTGTTTCTGGGTACATTTCATGTGGCATATGCAGTAACGTATTTCAATCTTCCCATGTAGACGTAGGAAACACTCATTTAGCTAAGACGCGAGCGAAATTTTGGGCACATATTCGACGTGATGTGACGGAGAAACGCTTACGCGCATACTTTGCATTTAATTTTGATAGGGCTAACCATCAACTAACATTTAATGTCCACGGTAGCTTTTTTGCATTACTTCGTAAGACGGACATCACATATGGAAATGTGCAATGGCGGGGATCGAACCCGTGCTCCAACGTGTCT
>MNPL01019391.1:9552-24932 GCA_002081605.1 Tropilaelaps mercedesae
TATGGTCAGCTTTAAAAAATATTTTAGATAATGTTTATGTGTTGACCGCTACGATGATCTTGAAACATTGCATCGCTATACATTACCGACTGCTACCTTTTTTGAGCTTCATTTTCCTACCGATGGAAATAGGCCACCGTATATTGTCAAATGCGTCAATATTCTATATTTTCTACTAAGGTCTGTCCATGCCTTACTGATCTCCGTGTTTATGTATATACATATATGACAGAGGTGCCATTTGTCGGGGGCTAAACAGTGAATATGATAGGAGTCATAGCTTGGATAGAACAAAAAGTACGAGAAGGGTTCTCCCTCGTTATTTTTTTAGAGGCAATGCAGTGAAATAGTGTCGCCTATACTTAATAAAATATAATGAGACCAAGCGGCTTAGCTTCAAACGTGAACATTTCAGTTTCATACCGAGTCCATATCGACAGCCAGAGCGAAATTTTGTGGCTACCTTTGCCAATTGTCACTTGTAAACTCAGCTGTACATGATATCAGTAAATATAGCCGATAAGTAAATTTGCAGAGCTCTCAAGTCACAGCAGCCTCGTTACTCATCATGACAGGTAAATATAAGGTACGCACAGGACGACTCAAGTCAAGTAAGCACGTTGGCGTATCTTATTCCGATGCTTCGTTGTGTTGACAGGCGTATGCCCACGTCCCCTCGCTCTTGTCTTGGCCTTGGCGCCGCGTGGCGCACTCGACGCAATTCTACGTGAGTACCGGCGGTGCGGAGTTCGGGTCGAAGCCTTCGCCTTGAGAGCCACCGCACTTCAAGTGGCTCGAGCCTTGGAGTATCTGCACCAGCAACGAATTATCTACAGGTTTGTACGAGTTAAGCCTAGGTTAACTTATTCTGTTGACATAACACAGGATACGGGGGATCTGGATCTGCTCTCCGAGATAAAAAAAACCAATTCCACTCCTTGATGAGGGTTCGTTTCTGACAAGACCTGATTTTTAGATTTAAACACAATATCAGGTTATGCAATGGAATTATATGTGCATTGAATAATCTAGCTCGAGAAATTTGCCGAACGCGCAAACAAGCTGGTCAAGTGACCAAGAAATGCCAGCATTTTTGCTTGACTAATATCATCATGGCAAGACAATCACGCGATCTCCTATGTGAGTACGGGCTCGTCTCTTATCGGATACGACTTAGCAAAATGAGACGGTCTGTTCACAATTAAGCACATTCGTGCTTCAGCTTATGGCAAAGTACGGTAAAATTCGAACACAATTACGTATTTTAGTTGTGTACTATTCTCGTAAGCAAGCGACAACTGCTACAGGTATATTTATCATCACGCAATGAAGAGCCGTTACTCGTAGAGGTCGCACGATCTTCAACGTACTCAGATGAACAACTACCGCGCGAATCTATATACTTAATGCCAGCTCTATTTCGATAGGACATCTCGGACTGACATTTCTCTGCGATCTGGCAGAGACGAAGGAATTTATACGGGTTACCTGTTGGAGTGAATGGAGGTGCATTTTCGCGTCTGCCAAAAGTCTCGTCAGTTCGGCGACCGAGAAAGGTCAGCTGTTGCTGCAAACGGTGACGATTGTCATACTATCTCGTCCATCGTAATCCACCAATTATCGTCTGTTTGAGTTGCTCTGGCTAGACGGGCTGTTTGTGCATTAAACACCCTGTGCATTTGTCGATCTGCTTAAATATGCGAGCAACGCTTTCGAGGTAAAAGTGAAGGCTCAGTCTGCAATTTCATTTTTAGTTCATTCAACTATATTAGTTGATATTCAACTATATCAAATATAATTAGCATTATGGTGGTATAGTCTTAACGATGACAGACGAGTCTTTGTTGCTGCGAATTGTACTATGAATTTTTTGTATTAATTTGGGGCATATATGATATAAACCTGGCATAAAGGCAACATACAAATCGAAATGAGCATTTTTGGTGCCTTCTGCAAACGTTGCTTATTGCCGTTATTTTTTCGCTTGTCCACCCTATGGTGTTAAATACCATGCTTTCTTTATTTATAGTAGGAGCTCTCACGTTAGGAGAGATGCCTGCCCGTTGAATGTTACTTCACGACTGCTCCTCTTTCGCATTCTACTTTTCTTCTCATGTTTGCATTGGTGTTTATCATCAATTCGACGAGAAGAGACCTCCATCCAAGCTATTGCTGGGATCGGACCGTCTACACGGCAACGGTGTTGTGAATGTACCTCACATTATCCCTAACATTAGAATGTTTAATTTCTTAGGATTTCCACACTGAGCTCGGAACAGTTTCCATGCGTTTTCCAGGATTCGATCTCAGGAACTTCGTGCCCAGAAACGCACTCCGCGGTCGATTTCTTTATGCAGTTTTCAATGTTTACATTGAAGAATATACGATAAGGAGCAATTGCACCTATGTGGTACCTCAGTGGCGCTTGTATGAAACAGAAAAAATACTCTTATGATACCTTTGTGGCATTTTTGTGCCATGCTGTGTTAGGCTTGCAGTACTCTGTACGTTTGTGGTATGCCATGGTATTGTCCTAATTCGTTGTGGCGCTTTCGCAATAGTTTTGAGCTATTTTTCTGTTATGTTCTAGGACTTTTGCTACAATAATTTTTGCTTCAAATGTTGCCCTACACAAATGGACATCAAAAAGTTGTCCGCTGCACTTTCTCTGGCAACTAACGCGGTTATCGGTCAAGGTGCTTGACACGCAGAAAAAGGTAACTGCACATTGGGTTAAAATAGTTCCAGATGAATAACAAAATGCGAACATTTTGTTTCCTCACCTTTCGTCACGTCTCCAATGCGATTTCTCTACCGTTTCCAGGGATCTAAAAAGCGAGAACGTACTTGTGTGGTCATTTCCAACTCCAAGCCAGCTTGAAGGTACCGTACGGGTCAAGCTTGCTGACTACGGAATCTCACGCGCTGCTTTGCCTACCGGAACAAAAGGCTTCGGGGGTAAGTAGAATTATTGGCATTTAATAAGCACCGATGTCCACTGCGCCACTGAAGGGACATTATTTTTGCTTAAGCTAGTATTGTCTTGATTATCACTGTTTTACTAGTATTTCCTACTTGGAAAAAAAGGCCACAAATCACTGTTCTAATCCACATTCTCACATGCATGAACGAAACATTACATTGAGCATAGTTACGTGCGAAGAAAGTGTCTTAATTGTCCAGCATACGTTATCAGACTCTTGAGGATAATAGCATGATTGCACGAAGTGTATGCGAGACATAGGTAAATGATTACTCCAAGGAACTCGGTGGCATTGCCGTTGAAGGCTTCCATGACCGCACAGACCCATCACTGGTTGTAGCCAAGTCTTATCTAAATCATGAATTATTTACTTGGATACAGACCCTCATTATGAACGTCTGACGTGTCATAATATACCAACAGTCATAACGTAGCGGCGGGCAATTTTCGAATAGCCGACTGTCCTGCTAGCAAGCTAAGTTCAAGCATTATACTACGGCCATTAACTGTTACAGAATATTTTACTGCCCGAAATAACTGCGCAGAAATCTGCAGCGACACAACTTGGGAAATTCGATTCACAAATATTATGCAGTAGCGATCCTCCTAGTAGTAGTAGAAGTAGTACTCACAGTCGCACGTCGACCCGACCAGCAGGCACCACGTAGGGAGACCAACGTAGTTGGTAAACGCCATACAAACGAACGAACAGAAAGTCGCCCGTGGGAGTTGGATCAAGGCGAGACCGCCAGAGGGGCCTTTGGCGTTTGTGAGTGGCCACGACAGTTTTTCTAGGGGACTTCATCCATTAATCTATCTGCAGTAGTGGCGCGGGCTACTGTCGGACGAACGGACCCACCGTCACATGGGATTCGCTTCACGACAGGAAGCGGAAAAATGTTGGAGAGGTTGCAGGAGACTGTGCGGAGCATAAAAGATCCAGAGAAGGCCTCCATTTCGGCTCTGTGGAAACTGTAGCGGCCAGATAGAAAACGCAACGTACCTTTACGAAAGCCTTATTTTAGGTAGGCGCACTCGGCAAGTCTGGTGACATCTGCGGACGAACTACGAAACGATGCACTTCTAAAGCATTAGTGTGTCGTTATTATTATTAATATTATCATTATTCTTAAAGCAAGGGTTATCATTAATCCTGGGCTCTCGACTGTAAATTAAAGAGGAAAAGGCTACTTTACCCTTGTTGGCCGCCTGGCGAAATCAAGAAATAGCCAACTTCTGGCTCGGAGCCGCCGAGTGACTCGCTGTAAGGGGGCTATCACACCTCGTTAAGTTGCACCCCTGCAGTACTTTGTAAAAAGTGTTCGAATGGCACTTTCCCGCAAAATGCTCCGTTAGGGAGAAGAAAGAAGCCGAAATTGCATTATGAATAGCTGGCCAGCAGTCACCACTGTCCATCTAATCTCCAGGCTGAGGATAGCGGAACAGCGAATCTAAGGTCCGTAGCTGCTCACCCAGGTTGTAATTGCGGTAAGGCAGTAATCCACTTTTGTCTCCTGAGACAAGGATGCATCGAACCTTTATCTTTCCTATCTATGGCAGCATGGGATTACGAACAACGAGCTTATGCAGGAGAAACGGCAAGCGAATAGCAACTGAAGATCTTGCCAGGCTCCTCGCCTTGAAAAAGTTCTTTTGATCGAAACTGACAGGGTAAAATACGCATCGATTAGGGGGCTGAGATACATCATCTGGGCCGAAATATTCGTGGTAAGGATTGCTCGAAAGAGGAATAACGATAAGGCGTCCCTTTGTGTTTGGGGACAGTTCTTATCAGTCGGTTTTGTTACGGGTGTCTCGACTGGCTCAGATGCATTAATTGACAAAAAGTATTTTCGTTTCCAATGTATAATAAATAGCCTCAATTAGAATTCTTTGAAAATGTTGATACTTTACCGCAGCTTTCGATAAATTTTGTCGAGCTCGGCAAAGCACGAACAGCCTTGGGAAAATTAGTGCACGTCTTGCCTTTGAAAAAACGGCATGATAAAAACTCCAGCGTTATTATTATTATATTCAACTTACTCTGAGCCAAACGTTGAAGTACGTTTTACGCCAGTACGCATTCCAATAAGAATATGCTGTTAGCTAGCACACAGAGCATGCTGGAGCCTCACGCCGTGAAATAGTTGAATGACTTTATTTGCTGACGTTTTGTTAGCTAGCGCACAGAGCATGGTGGAGCTTTACGCTGTGAAATAGTTGAATGACTTTATTTGCTGACGTTTCACCTTCGTTTCTCGACGCTGAATATAGAGTCGATCATCGAAAAACAACATCTCGAGAATCCGTTTGTGCAAACACATGCATTTACATCGGTGCAAGAATCCGTATTTCTCATACGGCGATCAATGATTGCCTAATATTCTTCCACCAATAACGCAAGCTTGCTCTGTTTTTATTTAGATTACACGATCATAGCAAGGTTCTGGTTTAGTTAGCTTACATTTTTCCCTTATCGCAAGTAGCTTGTTCAGTTCCTCAAGCAGATTATTTCCTTAATTTTTCCAATGTCCTGAGCTTTTGGACTGAAACCGCACACTCTTTTCTCACTACACAAGTTTTTATGACAGTTCGCTATTATTTTATTGCGACTGATTATCTTGATGTGCAACTCCATAAGGTGACCCATTCAAATGGTAATTGCAGTTCCAGATACATCTGAGGTCACTAATGAGTAAGACTCAGATGCGGGAGGAAGGTTGCTTGCATGTGTGTTTCCTTTTTGGGTAATGACGTCACGAGCAGAAGACCAGGCCAGGAGCAGAAGACCAGGGGTAATGGGTCAAGTCAGAAGCAAGGGCTTAGCGGCTGGTGGATGGTTTTTCGGGAAGTGTGAAAATAGCCTCCTCCACTGCGGCAGCGAGTTGGTAATGTGGCCTTGACGTTAGGATTTCTCGAGGCGCCTGTAGGCCGAAACGCCTGGTGAATAGGCCAACAAAACGATAAACGAACAGACCGGGCGGATCGTGTACATGCTATCAATACAGACAAAAAATTTCAAAATATAATTTTTGCTTTGTTGGCCAAAAGTTCAATTTCACACACGGAATGACGAGAGCACTAACACACTCGAAGGGCTATTCATGGACTGAGAAGAGCTATGTTGAAATGTGGATAAGTATACTTGACTCTGCTGCTGCTGATAGAATACAGTTCGGGGTATAACGGCAGATCCGAACCCTATCTGTTTCTGATAATGGGGCCTACTCGTTGATGAGGACTCCAGTGAAAAAGCGTGAGGTTATTATAAAGGTTACGGAGCAATAGACAAACCTCTCCAGTTCTGCCGTAACGTGAGCCAAACACGTACAAGTCCCGTAGGCAACTGATTACTCACACACATTATATTTAAATTGGAGCTGTTTTCTAGCGGTCTATATGAAATGAATAGTGTCCGTATACAACACTATTGTGTTGATATCGCTAAAAAATTACACAACGCTCAAATTAATAATGTTATAGGTGCCTACAATTAGGTACCTCGGCTCTAGCTAAATATATTACAGATGTGAATCTGAGAGTCGTCCAAAGGTAAGGTCGGTGTCAGGGTTATGAGAGCAGGCGCGCCGAGTAAACAAGCGCTCACAGCGGGAACTCGTTAAGGCAACACGTTAGGCCTTTTTTTGAGGACGGTTAGGGTTCATAAATGGCGACCTATTATTAGTGATGGCACTGGATGAGGCTGCAGACATTCTCGGATATCGTCTTTTTCAGAACAAATGCATTTCAAGATGGCCGCCCAGAACGGGATCGATTTTCGAAGTGGGCACGGTATTCTCAACTCTTTAGAGTAAAGGTGACAACCGCCATTTTTAAATCGCTTTGATAAGTGAATCTACGAGAGATGAAAATCAGGAAAGTTGTTCTACTGCCTTCTCATGGACCGTGATTTCTTGGCAGTTAAGGACCCTGATTGAGGAACTCATCCTTGACCACCTTGTTGAACCACAACAAAAAAAAAAGGGAAAAACGGCTTACTATATGCCACTTATGCTCGGAAAAGTTCTATTTGATCGCTGTTAACTGTTCGCGCTTTGGTGGTACGTAATTCTCGTTCTTCCTCTGGAGCGATGGGCGCTATAGGTCCGTCCAATTGTTTCAATGAGCAGTTACGTATTTTTGTGGTGTGGACGTATCTTTTCGTGACGCTATGTTGCTGAACTGACGGTTGTACCAGTGCACATGCAAACGTGTAACCACTCGCTAAGTGGAGCTGCTTTGCTTATCTGCGTTTCAGGCACCGAAGGCTTCATGGCGCCAGAGATCGTTCGCCACAACGGCGAAGAAGAGTACACGGAAAAGGTGGACTGTTTCTCGTTTGGAATGTTCCTCTACGAACTCGTAACTTTAAGGCCACCGTTCGAGGGGAGCGACTGCGTCAAAGACCACATCCTTGACGGAGGAAGACCGATGCTCAGCCATAGGGTAAGTGGCGAATACGATGAACATGCGAGCAGGCTAACTTTGACAGTTCATAGTTAACACAATACCAAGACCAAGTGGTATGTTTTTTCTAATGGCGGAAATTTTGTCAGTAGTTCCACTGGAAAATGGCTACCGCCCAAAGTCTCATTGTCTATGGCGTATTTGGCTGCTGACGACGCTTGAGTTGTACGATAAACATTTGGGTAATGCATTTTGACATGAATTTTGCCTCTATAGTGTATAGTGATTTTTTTCTTTGACTCGTGCCCTTGTTCTATTTGTTCCCAGCGGGCTTTTATCCGTAAAGTAGGTGTTGTTCAAGTTGCCATTAATTTTCCATAGTTTCTAGTGTTAATGGGGTTTCAATAGCAATCGTGTGAAACCATAATGACCGCGTCAAGTCTGCCAGCGCTGTCAATCAAGCTAGTCTCCAGTACACATGGAAAGCTTGATAGAAACTGTTGACCTCTACTAGCGATAAATTTACGATGTTTGGCCTCTCTACCGACGCAATGATGATTGTTCAGTTTTCTTGCTCAGTCTACGACAGTTTGAAATTGATCATTTTTTATTTGGTTTCCTGTAAGCGGTAACTGTTCATGCGGCTGTTGAGTTTCGGCCGTTCTTTAACTGCGGCTTCGCGACGTTTCAGATCGGCTTCGGTAGCCTAGAAGGTTTATTTATATGACGATAGTAAGATAAACGCACGCCGTTCTTTCGTACGTGGTATTTTTGAAGGCTTATCCGCCCAGGGCTCGACTCCGGGACAAGGAATAGCTTGAGGAGCTACTTAGCACACCACGTTTTTGTACTCGATCTCCTCCAGTGCGCTTAAAGTATGCGTTATTAAAGGGTGACGCCGCGATGCTACTGTGCTTCGTAGTTGCTGAGTTCAGGACGGGCCGCGGCAAGTCCTTGGTGAATATGTATTACCCTTTCCCTTGTCCTGTTTGTTCCCAGCGGGCTTCTATCCGTAAAGTAGGTGTTGTTCAAACGTGAAGCGGACCGTCTTCTTAAGCAGAGCGGAGCCAGTAGCAACCATAGCAACCTTGCAATAGGAGCAGCTGGGGTCTTGGTGGCTTAAGCCTCGTTCCTTCAGAACCTCCCTTAGCCCCAGCCATGTAGCTGTTTACGCCTGAGGCTGAGAAACGCACCGCTAGCTACTACAGAATGAGCTCCATTGTCAGTGCGATGGAGTCCACCAAATAGGCGAAGAGGGAAAATTCAACGGCGGGTCACCAGCCCCTCACGGAGCTCTGAAGGCGTTATGTGGCTGGATGCCGAGCGATTGATCTGTGTTGCTGAAGATGTGGACCAGTTTAGTGACGGCAATCTGCTTCTTGTACGGATCAAGAATATGTTGTCGGCGTAGAATAACAAAATCGTCTAGTTTGATGAGGTTTGTCGCCGTCTCAATTATGCGTTTGGGTTTATTTGGGTTGCCGGGAACGGTCCAGCCCTCGCATCAGCGCGCACATGCCCTGGTTGATCGTAGCCGATACAGAATTGTGGTCCGTACGAAAACCGCTTTTACAATAACGTCAGGCGTCGTTAGGCCATGGGCTGTTATGAGCATACATTGTGGGTCACGTCAGCTTGTCTGGATATCCTGAGTATTCTGTTCGATGCTAGAGTTAAGCCAGTAAAACGTCACTGGCGTATAGTCGTTGGCTGTGAGGCTCTGGGGCGTTGATATCTCAAACGACAAAAACGCCAACAGACCACTTCATTACCTGTAAGCTCCAGAGTAAACCGTTTGTGCTCATACAAGCTATTGGCAGGTTTGCCGAGTTCGGGTTTCCTTGGCCCAGGAGATCAATGCTCCTGTCTATCCGAAGTGTCTTACAAAGAGTTTTCTGTCTGAAATTGTCAGGTTCTCTCTGCGAATGAGTTCTCGTTCTCTGACAATACGTACGTGAGACAAGCAGTGCCTACCAGTTTAGCAGCTGAGTACATGTACAAATGTGACTTCAAATAAGCAAAAGAAGCATCGGTGGAAAAGAGCGACGCCATCCTGTAGACAAATATAAAATCTCAGCAGACCTTTTTAATTCTATCAATTATTGGAATACTATCTGCTCTTATACGGCAGATCTTTTCATATTTAGCGAAACATATGTTGCAACTTGTGTGGCTGAAAGGAATATGTGGTAGGAATTTTTAGGGTTATGCATATTTAGTATGCTTTAAAAACGTCTATTCCATATCAACAAACAAACATCAAATATATAGGTTATAAAAAAAGTGCAATAACTTTATCCTAAAACTCTCCTATATGGACACTGCGTGTACTGGTATACAATGAAGAGGAAACGTTCTTTGATTTGTTGCTATTACCATTGAAACTTATGTTTAGTCGGGTAAACGGTAGAATTCCGTTATAGAATTCAGAAATAGAGGTCTCTGAGGTGATACACTTCGGGTGATTCGCATTCTGCTATATTACGACTGCTCACGAGACATGCATGAATCAACAGCGACCCACTCTACATATCAAATGAACGCAATATACATACACATACCAATATCAAATACATACAATAACCTTCCAAACATTTTAACACTTTCTACGAACTCACAGATGATCGTTACTTCATTAGACTGGACACGCTCCTAGTTCATAGTGACGTTTATCTTACAAGGACCAAAAGACCTATCCAGCAGGTCAAGAACGATAGCAAAACCGGGATATTGCGGCTTCAAGCTGTCTTTCTAGCGGGCGTAGTTATAGGGATTAGTGGTGTATTACTTACAACCACGAGAGCGTTTTTGTTCAAGTAAAAATGTTACATCCAGCCGGAATTGAGGCCTGTCCCTCAACATGGCCAAAATCAAACAACGCGCGATCAGTTTCATTGATGCCAACCGCCGAAAAATTTAGCTCACGTCAAGACCGCATATACATATCAACGAATTGTACAGAATAGCCTATTGTAAGCTAATTAGGTTCAGCCGTCCTTCCAGTCCGCCTCGGGGTGGATGTCCACCACGTAGACGTGCTGCTAGATCTGCGTGTTCAGCAATTTCTTCTTAATGAAGAAACCAGCCAGTCGGTGTGCTCCGGAATGGCCTGGACCTATGCACGGTGTCACATAAACGCAACGCCTGCACGAGCTCAATGGTGGAGCCCTTCAGACGCAGCAGTAAATTTTACCGGCCGCTGCGGCTGTAGAATGGTTATTGCAGACGAGTGGCAGTTTTCCAGGTGTCACACGGTCAACCGCGCTATGTTAACCTTGCCGGCGCTGTGAGCGTTGTTGGATCTGAATGCACAGGGGAAAAGAGAGCGGAAATCGCTCTGATGAGGAAAACGGAGTTTAGTGCTTTTGATTATTCATTCGCACGCATGATGTCCGCCTGCTACCTTGCCGGCCATCTTCGAAGCTAAATGAAGACAAGTTCGTTCCTGTTCGTTCCTACAAGTTCGGTGGTGTGGATTTTCAGTCCAAGCCCGGTCGTCCACCATGCAAAACCGCGACGCCGCACCGATAGCGACGGCCGTAGACTTTCGCTCGTAGCGCTGACGGCAGGAACGGCTGTAGCTGTTGCAAAGGGGCCGCCCTGGCAACACCTTTTGCGCTCCTCAACTCCTGCGCTAGCCTTTCGGGCGGATGGCAGGTGGAAGATGGCTGAACGGGCACAACGAAAAAGGCGGTCCGCTTTATGTCGTGGCGCCGAGGTCATTTTCCTGTTGTTGTGCAGCTTCTCCCCTCTGGGAGAATTCGAGTGTACGCCGTGTACGGATGGGTGAACAGGGAAACGGGGGACGACCATGCCTGGAGCCGCAGTCGGCTCAAAATTTGGGACTGCTGTTTTGCCAGTATGCTCGCTTGTGTTCTGTTCCTCCACCCCAAACAATACCATGGCTCAAGTAACTTTCGCGTTTGAGCTTCCTCTCCCTCGAGTCGAGCAGGCAGTGTTTTTACGCGTGTGTGACTCCCTGTCAAGTCTAGAGCGAGAAACGAAGAAGGACAACAAAATAGAAACAGCAGAGCCTAAAGGACGGCGGGGGAAAAGAAACGTACTCCAGATATGTGAACCAAGTACGTAATAATCCACGTTGATTTCAAGTAGCAGGCGAATCACGATTATAAACGTGTGACTCGACTAGCGAACGGCAGTTGTATACCTACGAAACGTTACTCCTCTTACGAAAGGACGCATCATTGGAACGGGTGTCCGAAAAACTGAACTTACTGTTTTGTCACTGAACTGTCACTGCGCTGCTGTGTCAACAAACGGTCATAACATTGCAGCAAAAATTATGTTCATCATTGTTATAGCGAAGGCCACTATTTTCTATGAGGCAACCATGCGTTTCATGGTTGCATACAGCAGAGACACGTTGCTAACGGAAAATGACGTTTGTGTACGCTGTCCTCAGGAGGCGCTGTCAACACCTGGCTACCAACTCGACTTGATGACGACGTCGTGGGCCCAACTGCCGGGGGATCGTCCGAGCGCGTCGCAGCTCGTCTCGATAGTGACGGCGCCGGAATTCGCGCACTTCCTCGACGCCGTGTCGCTGGAGCGCGATACGGTGTCAGCCTGCGCCGTGGAAAAGAATCTCTGGATGGCCCGAGTAGATGGCAAGGCACAGTTGCTAACGAGCGACGGAGCCACTTGGGCACAACTAAAGGTCTGTACCCTCACCATTTAGCCAAGAACAGCTAACCCCTGTGAGGACAATGCGTATGCTGTTCTCAGTAAGCGAAAAAAAACCTGTATTTTACAGTGAATATAATGCTCTAGGAGTTGAAATGCACAGAATCATGGCGCTTCTTCAATGTCGAATTAGACTTCTTTATTGGGTGTAGATTGGGTAAGGTCCGTCGAATCGACGACTCTATCGTTGACGTATTACGAAGCACCAAAGAAAGTTTTGACCCAGAAAAATGCGTTTTGTTGACACTGAATCATACAGCCCGCTTAGTCGCTTTAGGGCGCTCCTATGGATTCAAGATAAGTACACAATAGTCATACTAACGCGAGCTTCACAATAGAGAGTAAAGAAATTTTTTTTCAACGAACAATAATGATTATTGTTGATAAGGCCATAGGTGGAGAAGAGACGCAACTTTATACGTAACCTTTATATAGACTGTGGCGAAATACAACATCGCCATCACTATTCGACGCTCACGCCTCATTCGTTAGGGCGTTGTACATCGAACAAATTGAGCCACCATTGAAAGTCCACAGAATCAGCTTCGCAAAGTCAATGGCATCTAAGTAGTCGAACAAAGGCCTTATTTTATGTCATTCAACAGAAGTTCTCTTGCGACGGAAGCATTAAGTAGCTGGCTGTCGTTTCCGTTGTGCTGTTCCACAAAACTCCTCTAAGCCGCGAAGTCCTAAAACTCCTAAATCGCAAGGTATTTAATGAACCCTGAGTGATACCTGTTACTACTGCAACCTGCAACGACACCTCACACACACACACCCAAACACACACACACACATGCACACACAAACTATAGGAGTGGTGTGTGCAGATGAGGCATAATATGCGCGTCGTGAGTTCATATTCTCCAAATCTCGTATGTACGGGCCTCGGAACCAAATGCGATCTGTTCGTGACTCCATTTGGCGCCTTGTTGAGGTGCTAGCGAACGCCGTTCATTTATGGTGCGTCTTCATGTTGACATATTAAACGAAAACGCTGATACGCAACCTAAACGACTTCTGAGCACACGATCATTATGGAAAATGAGTTCTGGCAGTAATAAAGGAGAAGCATTTATAACTTTCGTACTTAGAGACACGAAGAGATGATACAAAGGCTACTGCGCCTACCCCAGGTTTCTGACTGAACGTCTTTGATTGGAATGCACCAAGACACCGAGACAAACGTCACCATATCATGCATTTCGTGAACGACATCCTGGATCCGGTGAACCTATCCACTGTGCCGTGCCACTTCCGCGATGATGCCACCACAGCGCGGTCGGCCATCACGTTCGAGCTTACGATGTAGGCCCCCCTTCGGGCGGAGTAAACGACGACCTGCTAGGAAGGAATAACTCGTCCAAAAAGTGCCTCGTCGTGCCACGACGACGCCGATTCAAATTGTCCGAAACAGTGACTAACATCGTAGGTGGAGCTAAACTCGAGACCTACTTTGTCCGTAATAACATCTCGTAGAGATACGCGTGTTTTCGCCAATGTGCCAAAAGTCAGCCCTTACCACTTTGTGCATACACGACCCTCGCGTTGCCTAGGGCAGCAGCATTACGGTTAGGGAACAGTGGAGCGTAGCAGTGACAGCTGTAAATACCAGTTTCAGGTTGAGCCAGACACGGAATTGCATAGTTCAATACACTTTTCAGATATGTTTGCACATTTGTCGACGTTCAGCCGAAGTAAAGGTGAATTGTTGCAATGGGTTTACGCCGTTCAAGTACGAAAAATTGTTCCTGTATGACGTCGTTGCGGATTTCTTTCGAGCGGAGTGCGTCGTCGACGTTTTACAATCGGACGACATCCGGAAAGGATCCCTGCCCCGAGAACCGATACGGTCCCATAGTGAAAGCTACAGCTGCGTTTATTGCTTTGCAGTACAAGAGGACGTTTCGTATGGCGTCATCCAGCTACATGTACATAACAGAGACGACACTGTCAACCAGGCCAGGTCATCCTGTTCAAGGATTTTGTCAGCAACGTCCTGCCGTATTGATTCAAGGAGCTCTGTGCGCTAGCGAATCCTCAGGGACCAATGCGACCTGCCGATCGGCCAACGAGAAAAACTGGAAAATAGAACTGTCGTGTGTCGACTACGAGACATGTCTGCTGCTGGTGCGTCGTCCACCTTAATGGGGATTGCCGTAACTTAAGATCGCGAACTTAAGATCTTCGTCTCAGTGGGAACACGTCTGTCAGCGACATGCGTTTTGTTGGCCTGACGTCCAGTAGTAGTAGTAGTAGCAAGACGATGTTGACGAACACGCGGATTTCCGCCGTAAACATTATGGAGACGGTGTATCATCATCCTGCCGAACGCGTGTTTTCGTTAACATAGTCGTAGAGCGGAAGATCTCCCTGGCCGGATGCTGGAAGCTTGTCTAGTGTGCAGAATTAGTAAACACGGCCGTTGATTTCAGCCTCTAACGTGAGCGAACCGGCGTAATATTGATGTTCGTCTGATGCTAACTGTCGTACGTAGGTAACTGTGCATTTTGCGAGGAGCAAAAGCTCTGGTCTGATCTTTACTTTCGTTTACGGTCTGCTCCTCTAATTTAAGCCCTCAAAGACCACTCTTCTTCGCTAGCGTGTGGTTGTATGCGCATATATCTGGCGCTGTGTGTGTGTTGTGTGTGTTTATGTATGCGTGTGTGTGTGTCGGCTTTTCCGGCTAACAAACCCGTCTGCCGGGCTCGTCGCAGTCAACTTCCCCTCAGGGTTTGGCTATATATGCGTCGGGTTCTGCTTTTAGGTGAAACCGGCATGTGGGATAAATCTGCATGGCTAAAAGCCTTCCAGAGTGTTAATGTTATCTCCGAAGCTGCTGTTCGAGCTTGTTTGCCTGAGTAGCGATGGCCAAGAAGAGCCTTCCACCCCGAAGGCTTCCACCGGGCCTTGGAGGGAGTTGAGCTATATTCTGTCACCAGCACCTACCCCATTGTCGCTGCCATGCACCCGCACCGGCGCCGCACCGCTAAAGCGGCCGAAAGTCTTAAAGCTTTTGAATATTCATTCTACACAGTAACGCGTGCTTGGAGTGTTTGCTGCTCGTTCACGGCTACGAGGATTCGACGCACGCCGTCACCGTTCCCCAGCCCGCACGTCTACATTCTCCGCGCTTCGTCGACGTTTTACCTTTAAGCGCCTTCTTCACGTTCGTTGCTGCGAATTACATCGACAGAGTCATCGAAGTCATCAGCGTCCGCAAGCGCTCGGTCGGAACATAATGGCGATTGTGCTATTGGGATCCTCCTTTGAACGGATGGATCTT
>MNPL01019397.1:0-13741 GCA_002081605.1 Tropilaelaps mercedesae
TATATATATATATATATATATATATATATATATTTCGCGGTTCGTAAATTTACTATAAAATAAAGTGATTTGAAAAACTAAACAAATGTGGAATTATTCTAAAGTCATAATAATAAGACGAGCCTCGTTGTATAAATCACGCTTGTTTACCGCATTTGGCGTACCACGCTATCGAACATCTGTGACTTGAAAAAGCGCAGTTGACCATTTAGTGAAATATAATCGGCAGGCAGTGCCAGCTGATTACTGTTTCCCCTATTACATGATTTAATTGTATCTACAGATTTGTTTTTGAGGTTACGTCTTCTTAGTGTAGATTGTCATTACACCAATCTGTGTATAAAAAAATGGGAATATAAATGATAATATAGAATTGGCCCTATTATTTTAGCTTGTGTTGACGTATTTCTTCATCCTCAGACATTATCCGTGCCATTATGAGAGCGGCTTACAAATCCTGTATTACGGGATAATAGCACAAAACTTCTATTCCGTGTCGCTCAGTGAAGTAAATGTGATTGGGGTTTAAGGAGGAATTAACATATAGGTTAATTACCGGTTCTGTGAACAAGTGTCAAGATTTTAAACGTTGGTGCAATCACTTATCACTGGCTCATACGAAAAAATAGTGGAAAAATATACCTTTTTCCTAATTTTTAAATAAATGTGTGAACGTTGATACACGTAGGGCACATTTGAAAAAGCGGCGAAGTCATCAGGATGAAGTGTTTTTTTCTTATCCCGCATGATATCATACTCCTCCAATTTTTTAGCCTTCTTAAGCAATATTGCAACTAAGAAGTCGGTTTTATTAAGGTATTTTCATACTGGAAACACTTTGATCCGATGGTTTGCAATTTACCTATGCTATTATATTTTGAAATTATATTTTGCCTTCTAAACTATGTAACACTTGAAAGTAAACTTTGATACATTCGGAATTATCACGTATTTTAGTACACGTTTGTATAGCTCTAAAACCATTGTCTAAAATTTAAATTTGACTAAAGTATTGCATCGAGCCAATCAACTATGTAGATAAACATAATACTGCAGTCAATTTTGACGTAGCTTTTTTATCAGTTACCTTTGCTCACACTGCCTTCGTAGATACACGAGATAAAGCTAAATCAGAGTCACCGCACCGCCCTGAGTGAGGACGTTCTCTCGTGCTGCAATAATTGACTCGTCTAAACAGTAAGCAGAGTTAGTTTTGATGGTACATCGGAGACATATGTCTGTTACAAAAAAATCGCATTCAGCCGACGCGATATTGAGGATTTTCCCAAGGCCTCTTGTAGTTGTTTTCATAAGCGATATGAAATGAACGATCAAATCCTGAGCGCTGTTGTGACAGACGGTGTTGTTGCCTTTTATCGAAGTCTTCCTTCCTTACAGGAACCTCTTACCAACTTATCAAATAGGCCAACTGACATTTATAAAAGATAACTGAAGCTAGTTTTCGCTCTCTTTGCCAGAAACATTGCACCTACTTTTACCTGTATCTAATAGTGCTAGCATAAGCATCAGAGGTGGAATCATATGAAAAGTGGCACTTAATATATCCGTCACGAGTCAACAAGGCTCTGCGAAAAACACACTAGAATTAAATAGATATTTCAAGAGCAAGCTGCCATGCATGTGGGTTGGACCTGTCTTCGGCGTGAATGTCTAAAGCACAGAAATTCGCTGGAAAACCCGATTATGGGACTTTGGAGGGTACGTGGTGATAAACTTCCGCGCAATTCAGCATGAACGCAGCCTGAACAACTTGAAAGAAGCTGACGCGGCAAGTTCATTCAAACCCAACAGGTGAAATAAAATTGACAACAGCGGATGCTAGTAGACCACCAATAAGATTTTGCAGACGTGTAACCTGATATGGATAATTTTCTCAAAATCCAAATATCGTATGATGTGTGGTGCCCTGATAAACAGCCGGTAAAAATTAATGTAAAAATCGTAAAAATCGAAACAGTTGTATTTGTCTAAATAAATGAGGACATGGTTTAATTAGAGCTGGCAGTTATTTAAAATTTGATGTTTCTCCCGCAATAGAATTCTCTTTTAACAAAAATTACGTGTAATATAATTTGGCTAATATTCCGGTAGTACATATTGCAAATCCAGTCTTACAGTCAGGTAATCCATGGATAGCCTAAACGTATAGTTCCGAAAATATTTGAAAGGTACAACCTTGCAACCATTGTGCATTCTCTCATTCGAAACATTAATTCAAGAATTTCTATAAACTCACACATTAACTGGAATTTATAAAGTATACAAGTATATATAAAAGTACACAAAACACTTTGTGTAGAACAAAATATTTCGTACCACACTTTTGGTTCTACATAGGTATATAAAATTTGCTTTCTAACAGAGATGCATTAAATTACACATATTAACATTTTCTCTTTGTTCCTTTAGTGGAGTCAATGTGGTGGTGAACTTTTCCACCTAAATTTTAGGGCGTTCCAGAAACAAGCAGCAAACTCCCCTGTGAAGCCACACGTTGTCTAGATAACTAAAGATTTGTGAAGAACGTGAAGTTCTCGATACGCGTTCACAAGTGTAACCCTCACTGGCAATTAAGTGTGCGCCATTTCATTGTAAACTATGATAAAAGCCGCCTAACTGCTAATGCACAGCATATTGTAGTGTAGCAGTTGCAGCCGATACTGTAGCGCCTTTCGGATTCGAGGAAAGTTGCACAGTATCAAATCGTGGCCCTTCTTTCTCATTTATAAACAACCATTATTTTAATTAATTTACCGGCAATCTATATGCATATCAAAGAAGCTAGCATATCAAAAATGTACAAACCGCCATGTAAATTACGTGCTTATGATTGCTCAACGGTATGATAAGCCATTGGCAATTACTGCTTACTTAACGACAACTGTGTAACCTACCTTCGGCTGTATCTGTAATTAATAAAACAAAGGTCTTATATAGTAAGTAACACCATACTCTCTTTTTCTTTAAATCAACATGATTTTACTACCAATGTTTCCTTAGCAGGGGGCATAACTAAATACTTTTTTCGAAGATCTTCTCGCTTTAACGATAATTCTCATATTTAAAATGGAAAATTCGTTTTTCCAAACGATATCATCTAATAACATTCACAATCAAACCTTGACCGTTGATTGAAATGGTGCAAAAGCAGTTATTATCTTAGCGATAGGGGTGCGTACTGCATGCTTTTCTAACGTATGGTATTGTAGGATCGGTACCATCCGGCACCATATCAGGACACTGTACCAAACCTAGGAATCCCGCACCCCATTTGAAAAGCAGAATAATGTTGGCAATAACGAATGTAGGTACATAGAACTGATAATTCAGTAAGCTATTAGTCGTAAGATTATCTACTACATCTTATTCATTCGACAACTTGACCGTTTTCGGTCAAAAATGTTACTTTAAAATACTACACTTAAAATCATCAACAACGCGCAAAATCCGCATGAAACAAACACCAAACAAGCTAAATGGAAAGAAAGTTCTCAAGCTAATAAGCAGAAAAGTGCATTATGAGTCACTATTTGTTACTATAGGGTGCTGCAATACTGCGCGCGAATACTAAGGAAATTATGTGCTTTTCTGAGCATTAAATTAAAATCCACAGTACACATATATCTGTTATTTGGCAAGCTATATTGATCCATCACGCAGGTGCACAAATAACAGTATCCGCCTAAGGATATATTCAAGGTAGACGATTGTGATTAGCTTTGATCAGCGGCAGCCCTTGATTAGATCGTTTAGTTTCGAGAGGCTTCAAAATCAATAGACATTATGCCCGCACATGTCTTGTCCACAGGCATGAACACCCCTGAGCCAGTAAAAGTGATTTCTTACAATCCGTTGAATTAGCTCGTAGACGGAGACCCTAATCGATTGCCACCTCCGAATGTAAAAGCTAATGGCTTGCATACACATGTCTCCTGACCGAGATGGTTCTTGGCCCCAGCGGGTTACAGCTACGATTCCGCTGACAGATTGCTGTAGTTGAGCGGTCTACAGTGATTCAGGAATCAGATATTGTACTGGTTTTTCGTTTGCACGTACAGGCAAATAATTCTAAAGCTTTTCAGCCTTGCGTTAATGTATATAATCATCGCTATGTTATTGGTTTTGTTTCTTCCGCTACACTGACGTGAAGCTGAATTATCATAAATTCTATGAAAAAGCGTAAGCGTCTTAAGATGTTGTGTGTTTACCGATTTGTAGAGCCCAGTGGGCTATTGCATTCGGTTGCGCCTTAAGACCGAAGGAGACACGCAGGTGTACGAGGATAATCCCCGTTGCAGCAGATACACATGTATGTATGGGTCCGTCTTATAAAGCAACGCAAAAGTGATACGCGCGCGTTCCACGTTGATTGATGGCGAGTTCTGGAAAAAGCTTAGCCGATTTCATGTCAACAACTGGCTCTTATTCTATATCATGGCAAATGTTATTTCGTGCGAGGTGCTATCGATATTGACTGTGCAGATGAAACATTTTTAGATATTTAGCCTGAGAGAGACTTGTTTTCTTAAAAGTGAAAAATCTAACTAATAATATGCATGCTTGAATTAAAATTCACTAGGCACAAGTTTGAAGTTCGAATCCGTTAAATTTGGTGAACAATCATAAGAACATTATTTATTTGGAGTTATCAGCTCGTTCAACTTGAGCTATATTCCGTCAGCACATATCGAAAATTAGACTTCACCATCTGGTGATCTATGAATTTGCCAATTTTTTAATTCGCAGTTTCTGAGAGAAACTTAGCCTTAGAGAAACAATTTCATAGCTAAAAGTGGACAGTGTATACTACTGTTTGTTCCCAGAATGTTGGCTCTACATACATATATAAATGTATTTTGAGACAGGGACGTGTTAAGGTAGGAATGCTAACATGTTATCCTCATTTCGTTACTGCGATCAAAATGATGGCTAATCCCTCCGTCTGAGCCTCAGGTTGCTACAGAGGTAAGTTGCAAACATCCTTGGAAACATAAATATAAACGAGTAAATTACAATTCTCATGATCACATCTCTCAAATTACATTTCAAAGAAGGGGTTCTCGTTAGAACGAGCACTCCTTATTTTATCATGGGCAATCGTCTGATAACCTTCATGATCTAATGCTGAGAGCTGATAGAAATGACCCGAGCTTTATGCCTCTTTCGCCGGTAAAGATGTGTACTGCATGTTCTAATGTGCATTGGCTTAAAAATGCTCCAAATCATCTGTCATTTGCATGATTTGTAATTTGGCAAGGTGTATGCTCGCGTCTCACCGGGTGGATTGACAACAGTTGAGGTCTTTAATCTAGACTACACTAGAATATTTGTCGATGTGTTGTGGACGATGCGACCGGCGCATCATTTGGTTTTGCAACGTTGATTTTTCCCGTGAAAATAATAATTTAGTTTGAAACTAATCGTGCCCATGTCAATTTACGACCTGCGAAAATAGAAATTGACACGAAGTACATATATGTGTTTGAACTGGCGTCATATACAAAAATAAACAAACAAAAAAGTGATGCAATGAGTGATGCAAAAGGTGATGGAACAATTGTGGCGATATGCTCTAAATAGATGCATAAACAGGTATGGTGTGCACAAGGGAGCCGTATACTTCACACGCGTCTAGGCTTGCTTAAGGCAATTAATTGCACTTTCAACCTTCTGCTCATATAGTTTTCGTCTGGTGTCACTAAATTTATTGGATATTTGACAAACCGTTTAATGAGATGATTGCTCACTTACAAAAGAATAATGCCGCCTGTTTAATAATTTTATAGTTTTTACCATAGGCTATGGCAAACAATACGAATAAAGTATTGCGGATTAATCATTAAAGTAATTAAACTTAGATTATTTGACAAAACTAACAATGTCAGAAATATAATGAAGTACTTTAAACATGCAAAGGGTTAATCAAAGAAACACAAAATAACATCATAATAGGAAAAATACTGATAAGTAGGTAGCGTTGTAACTTTGGCTCCATTTTGGCTTAATCTGCCTGTTGTCTGCTCAAAAAAAGGAGTACGCTAACAATAGTGTGCACGTTAATACAAAAGTTATTACAGAGTCACTTGGAGCAAAGCACGTAATGGATATGCTGTTGATACCACATTGGGTCAGCCCCACTGTCTATTAGCGTTCTGTTTAAGAGTGAGGTATTTTATCCATCGACCATATTGTGCTTGAAGCAACCTTGTTTACTATCTCTCTTTACTACATCTGTTGAATCTACATCTCATTTTCGACGGCTTCCGTCGGAAGCTCGGCACTAGGATGGCTTCGTGAGTCATGGTCATGCATAACAGGAAGTTTCCGTTAGTGGCCAATAACGTGGATTGCAGGCGGTCACTCTCAGCGCAGTACAGCTGTACGCCTTTCGTATAGTTGGTTGTGTCTGCATGTTAGAAGCTTTTCCAAAGTACTATGCTTTGGCATCCAACACTCGAATTTCTTGTTGTCGTGCTCGGATATATTCGTCCCACTTGGAGGCTGAAATTGGACGCCTACGAAGCCCCAGATGATACCTGTGTACCAATGTTTGAGGCACTTTTGTTACCAGTGTTTTAGTTACCGGTTTGTAACAGTACACAATCTTTGACTGAGGCTATGGTTGTCAACGACGCTTAAGTGAGCCACGAATTTCTCCTCTGCCGTTACCTCAGATATTATAAAATGTTCAAATTCTGTAAATCTTCAATTCTCGTTTCAGATGCTGGCTCTAATCATTGCTTCAATTTTTCTACTCGTCGCAGTTGGAAGTCTTGTAGCATTAATGATAAAGCAAGACCGAGTTGTCAATCGCAAAATCATTCTGACAGGACCCCAGCATGTGCTTATTACGGGTTGTGATTCAGGGATCGATTTCACCGTGGCGCGCTACTTGCACCAAAAAAAAGAAGGTTGCTTTCGCTGCCTGTGTAAGACCAAAGGGCAGGGCGGCCATTGGACTAAAATCATTAAGAGTAAAAGTTGTTGGGCTGGATCTAATCACGGATGATATCAAGTTATTCTGTGAGCAGGTCAGTGACATCGTAGGCGATGCAAGGCCTCACAGCATCATTAACAACGCGTTTGTATTATAGGAGAATTTGACTGGCTGACTTTAGAGCAAATCAACACGATGCTGAAAATGAACTTAAGCTCGATGTGGATAGTGAAGTATCTTACGAATCGAATTATTCACGACAAAACGCGTGTAATCAATGTGTTGAGTGTCAACGGGAAAGTGATCTTTCCCGGCCTAGCGATTTATTGCGCATCGAAATACGCCCTCGAGGCTTTCACCGACGCCATCACTATGAAGCTCGCCCGTTTTGAGGTAAAAGTAATCAAATTTCGATTGGGCGATTTCGTTAAAGTTACTAGATTACTGTCCAATCAACGTCGACAAGCACATTTATTGTGGCGCAACTTTTCCAATGAACAGCGTGCCCGCTATGACTGTTATTTCAACGATTATCATCGAGAAGTCGAAGCCCAGTGTTGCCGACGAAGTGTATCGAGCATCGCAGACTTGCTGCGATGCTTTGACTAGGCCTTACTGTCCGTTCGGCAGTCATCGTTGTACACCGCCGGTGGACTGCTGGTATCACCTCAAGTGCTGAATTGCTTACCAGAAGGTCCTCGTAACAAGTTGATCGCTTGGATATTTGAAAAGCAAGTACGACATCACGGAGTTAAGTACCCGCGAAGAAAATCTTATTTGATTTTACGACATTAATTTGTTGAAGAAGCCACCATCACTGTAGCCACCACACCAATGCATGCTGAGTTTCATCATTTCTTGTTTCACTTAATGAACGCATTCGACTTTAAAATATGACTTTTGTCTTTGACAAATTGAACGGAATAGGACAAACAAAATAAAAAGCTGGCAACATAGAATTAAAATAGAGTTTGATTCTATGATTTTAGGTTTAAATCAGTCGTGCCAATAAATTAAATTTCTTTATAGCTAATAGACTCTATAATCGCTCTGTCCGGTCATATACGAAAATTGTAACACGTAAGACTATTAATTCAACGTGAGATTATGTTTTTAATTCTCGATACAAGAAACACCTCAGTGCGCGCGTGTGATTAAAACGAGTAAGTCTTTCGACGAAATTGATGACTTTTTATAAGCATAATTCATTTTCACATGACACAAGTATAGCAATATATTCTTCCTGCCGTTTGGTACAATTTTATTCATTTCATTCAAGGTAACAAGCAAATGATACTCTATTATTACGTTTACTTAATGCTCTTAGCTGATCACATTTGAATTAATATGTGGTGGTGTTAATCTAATCGCAAATAAATATGCCACGCTGATTTTATACACTCTACGCAAGATATCAGGTCGTCACGTGTTCAGGGTACAAAACTCTATGAATTAATCTTAGTATGCTGTTTTCTACTCGTACCCGAAAAAGGCTTGAGGATTGAACTGGACAGCGTTTTTACAGACGTTCAGAAAAGATATTTAGCACAATATGTTGATTGGTTATCTGACAACAGAGTCGTGTTTTAGACTGTTCGAATCATGCAAAATCATTCGAATGTTAATAATATACTGTAATAATATATGGTCGTGCGTCTTACCACTTTGGTCATGGTCAGTTCTGGAGATGCGTCCTATGCATTTTACGGCGCATATAATGGTGGAGTCGGATTATATATATATGTAGCTACCATTCATACGTGAAACAGAGCACCATTTTTGGCCTAATATGTGACTTACTGAAGTTGGCTAGAATACGAACAAAGCGAATAAGCTTTGAAAGAGCTAGCGATCATTTCATTCAATGACCACAATATTTATTAATTCTATCGTGTGGTAAGTATTAAAAAGCAATCCTATTACAATATACAGTTTGTGCGTCACTGCACAAAAGAGAAGATTCGCTATTTACGCTTTAATTTTTGTTATTTTTTATGTATTTTGTGTGGCTTGACTATATACGTGTATGTATACAATTGTGGCTAATGTTATTCCCCGCAGCATATACCCTAACGATTGTGGGTTCGTAAAAGTTTGGCAGCGTATATGTAGAGTTCCAGCGATAAAATAGGTATAGTATGGTCTTCGTAGGGCACTATATTCATTATAAATGCAGGGTGTTTGCAAGTTCGACGTCATGGAACTTTGGTCATGGAATTGGCTATATGCTATCTAATAACGATGTCCTAATATGAAGGGCAAGGCTGGATTTAGAACTAAAAAAAAGGAAATTTATAGCCCATTAGGCCCATAGTAATAAGTACCAGCCACCACAGCAATAATTATTCAGTTTCTACTATTTTTGTTATCTGCAAAAGATCCTTAATACTTATGTCCCGTTGTTTATAATAGTTATGCATCTCACCGAGTTAGCCATACGCTCGAATTAAAATAAAGCACTTGACACACAAAAAGCAACTTAGTAGTAAGAGATCGAATAGCAAACATTCACAAGCCGTGCCAGAGATGCAACTTTTAGTCTTGTATTCGAAATTTCATTCAAAGCTTTTGCATCCGATCAGTACTGGTTTAGTTCGAACAACTTTAACGATATAACGAGACAAAACATGAATGCGGCAATCTAGTGCTCAAAAAACGTGAATAATAATTATAACTATAATAATTATAACATTTAGTCAAGTTAGCCGTGATTGCCTCTGTTTTGATTAAAAGGCACAGCAAACACAAAGAAAGAAACGGTCCATTGAAGTTGATATAAAATACAGGCGAACTTCATTTACCCGGTAGGCATTTACATATCTCGATATGCTCATCAAAAGTCAACTGCACCAACCCTGTCAAGGAACGTAATAACCAGCGTTTTGTTCCAATGCCCTCTAATTGGCTCATTTAATACGAACAAACAAGTACGACTAATCCCTTAAATACCATCAATACGATAACGGCCTACAGCCTAGCATAGAATAACATACATGTGTGTATGTTATTCTATGTTAGGCTGGTCCTACTTACTATTTGCATGAATGCACAGCTGTTACAATAAATGGCTCAGCTGAAGAAGTCAGCTTTCGCTCAGATTAGCTAAACCTATCAAGACGTACACTCAAAAATTCACAAACAAAGAAAGCCCATTCAAGCTTAGGTGATTTGCATTTCTTTTGATATGACAGACGGTGGCGCTCTCTTTTGAAAGCCAAGCGAACTTTTCTCCGCTCTACACAGATGCGGCCTTACAGCGGTTTTAGTAGTGTCTGGAAGCTTCTGTGTTGTTGTGTGGCCATTGTGTCGTCTGCAGCCTGTAAAGGTGCAAAAAACTGGGTAAACGAACTACGTTTGTTAAAAAAAAATGCGTGACATCTGTATCTCAAGTTCGACGGTAGGTGCATGAAGTACCCAAGCCTTTGGCAATTATTGCAACCATGCCAGGCGAAAGTAGGTTGAAAATGTCAAAAGTAAGCAGTGGTCAAATGATGAATGAGTGAAGTCGCTGTTAAGGAGTATTAATGCTGCAAATAAAATAAAACATAGGCGAAAAACAGCTATTAAGATCATAAGTACTTCATACGATTCTTTAACCCTAAAAAAGTCGCCAACGTTGTAGAGCTCATAAGGGATGATGGTTTGCGTTTGTATATAATTACTGTTTGGTATTGTTTATAACAGTTTACCTTCAATATGAAGTTTTCTAAAGAATATTCCTAATGTTTGTTTAACTAAGCGGCGCAGAAACCTCTGGTAAGAAAATGCTCTCAAAGACAAAATCTCAACGGGAATTTTTCTCTGAAACTAATTTAGAGCTTTTCTATGATGCAATTTTATAGCAAAACAAATTGTAGCTCGTAATGGGCTAACATACGAACTTACGAATATATGAAACTCTCTTTTTCAGATAATGACGCTATTAATTATCGCTCTGCCTGTAGTTACCATTGTAGCTGTATGGCTAGTACGGCGAAAACAAAAGATCAAAAATATGATCATATTGGAGGGCACTGAATACGTTCTAATTACGGGCTGTGACTCAGGAATAGGCTACACACTAGCGCGACATCTACAGAAAACAGGACAGAAAGGTTTTCAGGTGATCGCGAGCTGTGTTTGGCCTGACGGGGAAGCCGCCACAAGGCTTAAAGCCTTGGGAGTAAAAATCCTTCGTTTGGATTTTACCGACGGTGATCTAAAAGAATTCAGCGCAGAGGTTAAGGCAACCTTAGGCGAATCCAAGCTGCATGCTTTCATAAATAATGCTGGGGTGTGCATCATGGGTGAGTTTGACTGGCTTACTGAAGAGCAGCTATCCTGTATATTTGATGTGAATTTAGGAGCTATCCCGCTACATAAGTACCTCATGGACAGGATCATCACGGATCAGACTCGCATCATAAATGTGACGAGTGTAAATGGTACGCTTCCTTATCCCGGTCTAGCCGCGTACTGCGCTACAAAATATGCGCTCGAAGCTTTCACTGACGTGCTCGCGATGGAGCTTCCTAAATTCGGCGTTCATGTCATCAAATTTCGACTCGGGGACTTTTCTAAAGTCACATCGATTATGGCCGGGCAGAAAAAGCATGCCGACCTCATGTGGAATAACTTTTCTGCCAAGCAACGGGCGCGTTACGACTACTTCCATGACTATCAGCGGGTAATTCATCATCACACTGGCAGACTGAGTATGATCGGGTTTGGTGATCTGCTCGACTGTTTCGACGATGCTTTGCTCTCAATTCGACCTCGATTAGTTTACACTCCTGGTAATACTATTTACCTTGCGGCGCTCCGAATACTGAGCTGGATTCCTGAAAGCTGGCGAAATAGTTTGATTGGCTGGGTCTTTGAAAAAGGGCTAAAATATTATGGAGTTCAAGTTCCCCCTCATGAAGTTGCTAATAGTAACACATATGAATATTCATATGGCTATTCATAAATTGTGATGTTTGTTTTTATCAAAGAACCATCATAGCATAATTATATTCAAAATATACATAGCCATTCATTTTGCATATAAGCAGAGAAAGCATTTATAGGTGACATTGTACGTAGTGCTTTGTAAAGCTCTAGCTGAATAAGCTACCTTTATACATATGTACCGTGACAATTTACTGCCTAGGAAGTAAGTAGTTTGTGCTTAAGGATGACATAAACGAAATTTAAAAACTTCAATACGATAGTTAAACTAATTCTAGCGGTGTGCTCTTAACGCTTTTAAGTTACGTTTGAGCTCGTGAAATGTTATATTTTCAACTGAATAGACCTATTTAATGCCGAGAACAGATGGAAACTGTGAACTAAGCATAGTAAGAACTTAGCAAGGAATCTCGGGATAACCGAAATGGAACCGTCTGCTGTATCTGCTAAATAGGTTGTTTACACAAGTACGCAAAAGAAGAACTTCAATGTTTACTCTCGTCAAAAAAAATGGACACGAATTGTGAGTTTTAAATATGGCTCCAGGTAGACAATCAACGAGGTAATATCGATTTGACAATACAGGCATACTCCGGCGAGGTGAGCGATATATATTGCTACTTCGAACAGCGTCGGCTAGGGTAATCGTATTGGGTGAGGCAATGCCAATTCCACCCTCTGGACACGTTTCTGGCTTCGTGCTTGGGCCCGGATTCGGTGGATCAAAGGCTCTGGAGATCTCGCTTGCCAGGCGAAATTCATCGACATATTCCCCAACATTGTTCTTTTTGCTGCTAAAAAAATAGAGGTTAAAACACATAGATTTTTCTTTTTAGCTTTTCTGGATTTACATGCCGTGTTATATCGTATGGTGAAAAGCTGATCGCTCTGTGGTTCTTATTCCTCAGGGTTGTGAATTCACTGCTTATAATATACGGGGAAATTTTCTACGAGTTTAGCTCCAACTAAAAAATAAAAACTCAGTTGCAGTCGTTCGCTTGGTACGCGTATAGGAGTGATAGTAAGATAATAACAATGAATGTAGAATAGCGTACATTGGAAGAAATATGTAAAAGCTAACAATATACGCTTGTAATTAAGCTTGATATTATTCTAAAAGTTTTAAACTTGTATTCAATAGTATGTGAGAGTTTAGCGTAGCTCAATCTCATTTCGCATGCTTCGTTTACCTGCGCTTCTTGTCTTGTAAATTAGCATACATTGGCCATATTTATGGATTATTTGCTACGCAATAGTAAAACTATGTGTTCTATTTTTCCATTTGCAGTTTGTTGCGTTAAAATAACGTCTGTATAACTACGGAAATTATTTGGCTCAACAAAAGAATTTACAGCCTTTGAATTTTTATGTAGTCAAAGACTGAGCTACCAGTTTTATGTTGTACTCTAACTATTTTGAAATAAAACAAACTAGCCCGCAATGATAATGTTCGTTTTGTATGGAGAGAAAGAGGATCTGCATACGACAATATTGTTATGCGTTATTCCTTTTTCGTTGCTTTTTGTGAGGTAAATAGGTGTTTATTTATATACTATGTATTAACAACACCTTTCCCTTGGCTGGAACTAAATGTTCTAACGTTGGAGTTGAATTAAATTAATCATGTGAAGAATCAGGAACATAAACTTTCGTGACATTAATACAGCGAGCTTGTATGTAGGGACCAGATAACGTCTCAGTTCGACAAAGGTTTTTTTAAAGGTTCTACAAATTAGGCTAAGAGCGTGTGCCCTATCTCATTAGAGAAAAAGGTATACAGGAAATTTAAAAAAGCGAATAATGATACTCTGCTAATGGATTAAGAACATCTACTTTGCCACTCGGCTTTTGATC